>CM046443.1:35696480-35927225 GCA_025506515.1 Flaveria trinervia | reverse complement strand
AGTGAAATATTATAATCAAGAACTTGAAATGCTCTAATACCAATTGTAGGACTAGTTAAGAAATGGTCAATACAATCAGTCTCACAATGAGAAGAGTGTTAGAATACTTAACAAATCAAATAGGAAATCAGACTTATATGAGAGACACTAACAATACAAGTAAGTATTGAGACAGAACCAAACTAGGATAAGAACAAGATAAGTATGGTTTTCAAGAATGTTGTATATTGCTCTCAAGTTTTATGTCCTGGAACTAGACATTCTTGAGAAGACACACACTCAACCTCTCACTTTCTCTTGCATCCAAAAAAACACTAGATCTAAACTCTCTCTTTTGGAGAGAGATTCATGGCTGAAAGGTGTTTCAGTAGCTTCTTTGGTTTGTCTTTGGTGTACAAATCCTAGCAACAAGGTGCTTTGCTTGATGCTTGTGGGTATGGAAGCTTGAGGACACCTCTCCTTGGTGTTTAAGTCGTTCAAGAACATCATCATCTTCATCTTCATCAAACTTTTTTACAGCTCTACAAGGTAGTTTCATATGTGTTCTTTTGGTTGTTATTTCATCTTGATAGCTAGTTGATTCACATATACTTGATCCTATGTTCTTGGTTTGTTATTGCTAAGTATTATGCCTTAATTTTCAGTTTAGAAAAATAATATTAAGGTTTCATTCCGCTACATTTTTCATGTTTAATGGTTAAACAACTCGATAATGGTATAACAAAGTGTTACAAAAACATAAAAAGAAATACTAGAACCTAAGATACTTTATACGACATCCTACAACAACTATAATTTGAAAGCTAGCTGAAAACACTAATATAAACAATAAATTAATGTACATCTATAGGTAGATTAACTTTTGACTTGTGACTATGACATGTCATAGCTCACATCCTAATCTATTACAAAAAGGATAAAAGGTATAAAATAGAAAGTTACAGACTTTAAACCATAATCTATAGTTCACTAAGGTATGGACCTTTTCTCTAACTTGTATAATTTGGTGAGTCTTTAGAGTGGCAACAACAAGTTGGTCAGCTTTATGCAAAAGTTGATAAGAGAAAGCATGTCTTGTCTATCTTGGAAGAAATCAATCTTTAGTATTTTGGCTTGTGAAGACTTTGTTTTCGAAGCTTCGGAAGATTTGCTCTTGGCTTCAGAAGATTTACATTTAGGGTATTCCTAGGAAGTGTGTAAAACTTTTGAAGTAACTTCTACTCTACACTTCATGCATTCATGCCGGAAGATCTTTAGTTGCATCAACCATTCAAGTATAACTTTACAACTTTTTAGAAGGTTAAGTTGAGAATTAATACCTATGCATGTTTGATGGGTAATGATGATTGATATGTAAGGTATAGGACGTAAGAATGGATATCGAATTTTTGAATTGTTAAAAACACTTCATGTGATCATACTTTCTATTTATGGTAAATTTTAATAAAATTTGCTATGTGTAGGACACTGTATGATAATACAAATTATGTTGAATGATCATAGGTGTTGGGAGATTGTGTTGTGGATTGATCAATTTCTGTTCATACATTTCTATATATTGAAACTTTGCTTTATATATTGAAACTTTGCTTTATATATTGAAACTTTGCTTTATATATTGAAACTTTGTTTTATGAGGTCCTTGGTGATGTTAACATCCTAAGATTCAGAAATAGATAAATGGTATGTGATCTATGATATTTGTAATGATATGTTAATCACACCCAACTAATGGCAGAATCATTGGGGCGGACGAATGCCAATCAATCGCTTATAGCACATGATAGTAATTGCGTTGAAATAATAATATTAAATGTAAATTTTATTCAAACACTAAACAAATAAGTTATTACAATCAAACATTAAGTCAAAGAAACATAGAAAAATTTCTTTATTAATGTAGGTCCAGTCCTATATGTGAATAAAAAAGTCCTCATTTTCTGAACTCATGTGAAAAAGTAATGAGTCGGCGAATGAATTAGCTTGTGAATAAATATAGGTGGGAATACATATAATTGATTATAATGATTAAAAACAATTCAATTCACATGACAATGTTAAGAGTCACAATGCAATAATATGACATAAAAGACAAGCCAAACACAATCAAACCAAATGATTGAATTGACTCGGTCCACAGACAAAGCCTTATGGTTGATTGACTGACTCCGGTTCTAATCACCACTCCAATATTCATGTGTGGTGAATTTTTCAAACTAATAGATATATCATCACCATCTCGAATAACGATATGGGGTGGGTTTATCAAACTAGTAGATCCATCATTAATATCGTGAATGCATGAATAAAAGATTTTGTTATCATCTAGTCTAACTATGCATATATAACTGCAGTTAGTAATATAATATTTTATAACATTTAAAATGAATATGTTATACATAAGAATGTGAAATTAAAAAATTTGAAAATTTCAAAAATTAAATAATATATTAATTATTTCTTGGAATTAAATTGATAAAAAAAGGATTTAAAAGGGTTGGTGTGGCCTAAGGTCTACCCCTAGTCAACTTTGAATATTGCAAATGGTTTAACCATTGGGCCAAAGCTTAATTTCGGTCTTAAACATGGATTTAAAAAATATAAAACAAATACTCAATTAAATCACCAAATAACCATGAAACCTAGAAATCAACTTGACCCTATTGAACATCAATTCTTGCATGGTAATCAAATTAACATTGGGGCTTTTAATCCCCAAGTGAAACGAGTGTTTGGGTCTGAATGATTACCTAGATTGAAGGTGAATTTGATAAATATAGAATAAACTAGGTCGTGACTATGATGATATCTATTTGAATGATTTGTGGATGAGTTTACTCAATTAAAGATTAGGGAGTTTATGACAGTGATATTGACCAAAAGCCCTTTATAATTTTAGTCGAGATTTCTTGGAAAGATGAATTTGTTTGAGTTTCAGTTCAATGAGTTCCACGTTGAAGAATTTGATGTGTGTATGTGTTTTTTTTATGAAATTGGTGTCACAGAAAGTTTATATGGATAGATTCTAATGTTTTCCTCTAATATATAGTGACAATTAAAACTGTTTCAATAGAATAGTTTAATTGTAATGATTAGGGTGTTTCAACGATTTATATGTTAATTGACTCAATTTAAATAGTAATTATGATTGAAATAATCACAATCACATCTGTTTCTTATTATTTTATCATATTAATGTTTGTGTTACAAGGGAGAATTGATTTGATTTTGAACTGAATACATTGGTTTTGAGTTCCACAATCCATTAGAGTATAGACATTCAATTAAATAGGGATTCTGGTTCAAAATAGGTGCATGATGAAAATGGAGTCGTTTGATTATAAAATATTAAGTGTTTGGGGTGAGGGAGTCGCGGGAGCATTTGTCGATGGTGGGGGTTGATGGTTTTTAAAACATTATTACACTTTAGTCCCTGCAGTTTTGTTAGTTTATATCACGTTTAAAACTATAAAATTTGAGTTTTAAAATTCTACACTTCCCACCCTATACTTTATATACCCATTTTGATTAATAAATATATTTTATTTTATAAAATCTTTATAATCCTTTTAAATCTTATAAAAACTTTATGTTAGGGACCTGTACGTACGAAGTTCTAACTGATTCTGCGCGTATACTAACTCAAATAGTGCAGAATCCTATTTGATTGGCGATCCAATCCGGGAGAACACAGTTCAGATCATCTAATGATTAATGAAACGTTATGGATGATTAAAACACAATCAACTATGATCTATGAACTTGGAACATGTTTTCTTGAGTCTCTGGATGACTAGAGTACGATTATATGCCTAGGTATTCGAATTGTTATGTTTTTTCACGAATTAGGTGGTATTTATATGTTAGGGTCTTCCAATCGTACGACTGAACCATTAGCATGGTTCAGTTGTGCAACGGAATCATGCGATTGATCCATCCGTACGACTGAAGGTTCAGTTGTGCGACTGAGTCAATATTATGTCTCAATCGTGCGACTGATCTAGTCTCCTGGTTCAGTCATGCAACTGGTCCATTAGCATGAAGTATTCATGTGTATGGTTCATTAGCATGGTCCACTCGCATGAGAATTTCACACGATTAAGTTTGAACATGTTTCTCAATCATTATTGACTAAGAATCATGTACAACAACCACAAACCTATATAGTTAGTTCACTATATGTTATCACACAATAAACAATGAAATATTAAACATTATAAGCATCAACCACACTTTGTATTTCATTCATACCCATTCAATTACATATATGTAGGACATGATAGACATTTTACATTAAGCTCCTAAACTAGGTACATATGTATCACAAACTCCCCCTTTGACCTAGTTTACATCATTGTCTAACATTCTTCATCAGCTCTTCAAACTTCTTGTACTTTTCCTAGCTTGTAACTCGAGCATGTATCTCGAATGCAAAACAAAGTCTTATTATATTCTGAAACTGGAGGGCTTGTACAATATCCTGCAAATCATAGAATAGTGGCCACTTGTATAAAGTATAGACATCGTCTGCAGACAAGTTAGTCAGCCACATAGGGTCAATACCCGGATAGTATCCATTTGGCTCTCCTTTTGTAAGACTATGACTGCTTCACCTGTTCTCCAATCGTAATACCACCACTTGAAGTGTGGAGTGAAGTACTATGGCATTTCCCTTAGAGGGATTTTGGACATCGTACGCGGAGGACTCGACTTTAACACTACCTTAGGCTTTCCAGTAATGGGATCAACTTCAAACTGTCTGATCTACCTCTTAGGTTGTTGAGGTCTGAAGTTGACCCACCTGGTGTGGTATTCCTTCCTCAGTGCAGCCTCAAACCAGCCTGACATTTTCTTCGGATCAGCATATAATAACTTTTGGCGTGCCAACTGATTGAGCTCAAAACCAAGGAGAGTCTTTAGATCGTGTGGGAATCTGAAGTACTCAATTACCTTCTCTCTCTTCACAACATAAACCTTCAGATCCTCAAAATATGCCCATGCAATGATCTTGCCTGACACCTTTAGGTGTTTCTTGACTTTGTACAACTTAGTGTAGGCATTAGGCTTTTGTGAAGTGCGCATGGCCACTCTCAGCAAAACAGGCCGCCCATTCAGCCTTTTTGATGTCAACATCGTCGTCTGAGGCTTGGGATTGACTCTCATTCTTCTCAGACTCTTTCTCCATCTGATCCAGCTTGTCAAATGTATCATTGCCGAGAGTATCACCCAAGTTGGGGACTATATTTCCCTCTCGATCAGTGTACTCTGGATAATGATCAACAGTGACATCTTCAATCTCTATTTCATTGATATCGTTGAGTTCATCATCACTTGTCACTTTAAAAGTAGGAAGGTCCTTGACAATCTCATCGGGGTTTAGCCTGAACATCTCAGCAAGCTGCTCATTAGTAAGGTCATGAATGATTTCTCCTTATTCAGAAGTATAGCTTACAAACCTTCTGACTATCCCTTGCAAATCAAGAATCATCATGAGTTGAGACTTGATTTGCTTAAGGGGAGTAACATCGTATTCGTCTTGCTGAGATGTTTGATCTGCTCGTTTAATCATGTAACACATCAATTGTTAGTAACTAATCAAGACATTCAAACATTTGATAAGGATATATGTTGGATCAAAAAGAAGGCTGGTGCAATCAAAGCCAAATCACTTAGACAATTTTGGTACTACATGCAAGGGCTTCCAAAGCTTAGCATGGAACTTCCGAAGGTTGTAGAGTTCTTCCGAAGACAAAGTGAAAGATTAACTTCCGAAGACAGAACTCTACTTCCGAAGTCAAGTGCATACTTCCGAAGTCAAGTGCATACTTCCGAAGTTCAAGTCTTAGAAGATTAAGCTAAAGACCACTTCCGAAGTATGATGAAAAGAAAGTCTCCAAGCCTTGGAAAAAGCAGCCCCTTCCGAAGTATAAGTGGCTTCGAAAGTACTTACTCTTCCGAAGCCATTTAACCTTCGAAAGACACTGCTATGAACCAGTGGACACAAGTATGGTCTCTGACACTCTGCGGCAGACTTCTTATACAGCATGGCTTCTTCCTAAAAAGCCATGTAGGTGACCATACTTTATTCCACTGTTCACCTTTTTATAATAGTACATGTTACCAACTTTAGTTGGTGACAAAAGGTAAGTCAGGGACATGTCCTGACTACCAAATCTCAGATAAGACTTTATCCGAGATACCTTAAACTATAGTCTTGTAGTACAGACTTTAGCTATAGGATCCTAGCTAGTATCAAAGTATATCCGGCTGTAGGTAGTATTATATATAGGTTCTCTTTGTAACTCATTCCACACTGCTTGTAAGAGTCTTGTATTATTGAGTTGAGAAGTAATATATAAAAGTACCTTGAAAATTACTTCCTGTGTTCTTTACTACTCTCTATATTGTGATCAACTCTTACTGATTCTATCTTAATCCGAGTGTTGTTCTAGGTGAGTTTGAGAGAAAACAAAGTGTTAAGTGACTATATCGATCCTGCAATATATAAACATTAATTACCTAATTTTAATACGTGATTCAAGTATAGAAGTTTTCAAATACATAAATATCTAATCATTAATTTTGCCTTGAATAGCCGGCTTCTCAGCAAGTGGGGTAGAAGATGAAGCTCCTTGGTCTTGATTTCTCTTTGTCCTCCTCTCTTGACCTTGAGCTGAGGCAGATGCAGCTGCATCTCCTTCATCATCATCATCATCATCATCATCATCATCATCTGCCTTCCCCTTATCCTTTCATCTTCATGCGTCTTATCATCATCACTATCATCATCGTCTTCATCATCTTCATCATCACCATCACCCTCTCTTATCTTTAGTGGCTCATCTTTTGATCCCTTGAGTTTGAGTAAGATAGTCTTGTTAGATGCCTCCAACTCCCTAATCCTCTTAGCTGATTGGTCGTTTTGCTCTTGGAGTTGGGCAATTTGTTGGGCAATTTGTTGGGCAATTTGTTGAGTTTGCTGTGAGATCTGCTGTGCTTGGGTAGCGTTTAGCTCCACAAGCTGACGTAGTTTAGTAGCTTTCTCTTCATCAGCAGCCAACAGCTTCAGCACCATACGATTAAGTGTTGCCAGCTGTTCCTCTACCCCAATGGAGGGTATAGTGGATCCTGTGGTGAAAGTGGTGTGTGATGAGGGATCGGCTTGATGGCTGGTGGTGGTAGTAGTGGATGTGGTGAATATGGGGGGTGGTATATGAGTGGGTGGTGAAGGGTAGGTTATAGTAGTGGAAGGTGGAGGTGTGGTAGTAATGAAGGTGGTGTGGTAGTGGTGGTGGTTGCTATGGTGGTGGTGGTGGTGGAGGTAGTGATCAAAGTGAATCTCCATCTCTTACTCTTCACCCCGTGCGGCTGAGCCATCCTTTCTTTCCTCGATCCCTTCAAGGAGGATGCTCCCCCATGGCTGCTGGCTGGTCTGGGGTGTAGATGGATCAATATCAGCCTCCCCAGACTCACCCTTGCATCCACCTACCGCCCTAATCCCTCGCTCGGTGGCAACCACCCTGCGGCCCACCGTCCAAACTAGCGGATCCTCATCATACTCCTCCTCATCAGGACGAAAGTCCTGATGGAATCTTGCCGTCTCAGCTCCTCCGTGGGTGGATGATGGGAGTGTAATATCTGTGGTGGTGGCCCTAGATTGGGTGGGGCCAGTATCTCCACCATCACCACTGTCATCATCATCAGAATCATCAGATGGGAGCACAATCGGCTCAGAATCTGAGTCACTATTATCGTGACGCCACTTCCTCCTAGCTGGCGCCACGTAGTCCTCTCGGGCCAAATGCCTCCTTACTGGGGGCTTCACCTGCTTTCCCCGATAAACCTTCATCCTTCCTAGGGTGGTATCATCCATTACCTCTAGTGTAACTATATCCTCTCTCTCCTTGGGCAGCGAAGGAAGCTTCTGGTCGATGAGCATCTGTCTGAAACGTGGGTACATGCAGAAGCCTTCCTTGCCTTTGGCCTTTATGTTCTCCACCAAGTAGGTGAAGATCATCCTCGAAAAGATGAACGGTGGTTCAGCACCAGAGCTACATATGCGTTCTGGATATGATCTGACAACTCATCAAATCTGCCCTTCCTTGAAGCTATACACTTCAGTAGCACATGGGTTAAGTATTTGAACTTGGGGCATAGGTTGCTCTTGTTGAGCACACCTGCGTTTATGTCCCCGAGTACTTATCTCGAAGAAAGCAACCTCGAACAGTCAATGGATGCAATCTTGTAGGGCAGTCACTATCATCTCCCAATCTAACACTGTCCTTAGATCGTCGTCACTGATCTCAATGTCCTGAACAAAGATGGAACTCCTAATACGGTGAGGCTTTAAGGACCTATCTACAACAGCGCTTTCCCAGAAAGCCTGGTGTACCGATCTGTATGGTGTGCACGGAGTGGATATGGCTCTGAAGATCCTCGACCTCCGTAGAAATGTAATAATGCCCATGAACTCAGACGCGTTCCGGGACGTCATGTCTAGATGAGCACATATGTTGTGCTTTGTGCTCATCGCCACCGACTCGCTATGCTGCTATAACACAAGATAGATAAACATTAGAGTTTGTGTAACTGAATGACATTTGAATTTATTGGACTTGAATCCTTCTGTTCTGTCGTGCAAATGCACAGTGCGACTGAGTCTGAGTTGTGCGATTGACCTCATTCGTGCGATTGAGCATGCGACTGGGCTTAGTCGTATGCTGTCCCATGCGGTTGACACAGTCGTGCGACTGAAATCAAACGCATGGTATGAGTTCGACCTTATGACCGTTCATACACTTAGCCCTTTTACTTATTGATAAGGCATTTTGACCATTGATCATCTTAGACATGACCATTTTAACTTAGAAAACTATTGATCACCTCAGACGTGATCCTTTTAAGAACAAAACAATTTGTCATCTCAGATGTGACCCTTTTACATTTGAATACCCCATTGGTCACCTCAGACGTGACCTTTTTAGTGAGTGAATCCTAGATTGACTTCCGATGCGTAGTCTGACATTTAACTACTAAATTAACAGAAATTAACTAAATTAAACAACTAGAAATATAACAAAGTTAAAACCTATTTTTGTATTTTTGTTTAGAGATGAAATACGACCTATTAGAATATTCTAATTGATTTTATTTCATGTACATCACATTTTTAGTTCCAGTTAATCATTTCTGGTACGATTCATTTTGGAATCATATAGGTATATCATAATCACCTGGGACACGTTAATAAATAATTTTAATGTTTGATCCTTGTTTTCATTGATAGACACCAGCAATTTCAGGAAATCATACTAGAGCTACAAGATGCACATAATGATTTTGACTTTCAAGAGCTGCAACTCACGATGATGTCAGTATACTTGTCCACTAAAATTCATACACTGATTTTTGACCCACATTGGTGATTATTTATTGTTTAATTATTTCAACAAGCATTTGTGGATCCCACGCTTTTGTGGTAATAAACGTTCCTCAGGAGATTTTTGAGCGGTCTATGGGTATATTACAAGAAGAAACTATTCTAAGAGCTTTCAACGAGATGCTAAGCCTCAAATCAGTGCCACCACACAGCAGAGAGGCACAAACAACAATGAATTCTAGATATTTAGGTTATGCTTATCCTCATGTCAGTGCCACCGCATAGCTGAGAGGCACACAACCTATCTTCTTGTTTGTGCAATTAATTTCTTTTTGCCCATATCGCACCAACAACATAGGTTATTAGCTCGATTGCTTTATGCATTTTTCATGTGCTTTGCTCATATTTTATGGTCATCCGCACACATTTATTGCGTTTATTTTGCTCGTCACCCCTTATTGGAAGTTCATTGATTGTGTTAACCAGGGGTAAGATGTGAACCCACAGCTTGTTGAATAGCTTAGTTTGTGCTTGAAATCACCAATGAGGTCTACTTATCTATTGTGTTGAATATCTTGACACATCATCTAATGCGCTAACAACCTCTAGGTCTACTTTCTCTATGTTACCATAGTAGCGTACTAGTTTAACTATCATCTTTCCTTTTATTTTGCTTTAACTATTTAGATTTAACTTTGAAGTTTGGATCATGAGTAGTTAAACCTTTTAAAGTCCCAAATTAATCTGTTCCCTGTGTACTATCATTTTCCAAATTCATTGAATCAGTATTGCAGATTTGATTTCTTTCATTTTAGGTAAGCTGTCCTCCTCCCTTGTTTTTTTTGTTAATCTAACCTATTTTTCCCCTAAAATTCTAAAATCGAATGTTTTTTGCGTTTAATTTTAATAGGTGAAGAAATAAATTAAATAAAAAATAAAAATAAAATAAAAGAAAATTGACTCTACTCATCGGACTAGGTACTGTTATCTTCTGGAATCACTTCACATTTCTTTTTCACGCCGTTGACCTCTAACAGATATAAAAATCTTGGTTTTTCAAAAGCTTTTGTGTAGAGGTTAGCGCGTTCGAAGTCCGTATTAATTTTAACAACATCGATTAAATTCTTTTCAAAACAATCACATATAAAGTGATATTTAATTCCGATGTGTTTGGTCTTAGGATGTTGGATCGGATTTTTTGTTATGACTATAGCAGCAGAATTATCAACAAATTGTAGTCCGGTATTTGCTGCTGAATCCAGATGATTTGAGAACAACATCTTGCAGTAGCAAAGTATTCAGCTTCACAAGTTGATAGAGCAACCGATGTCTGCTTCTTACACTGCCACATGACTAATCTTCTCCCAAAGAATTGACATCCTGCTGAAGTTGACTTTAGTTCATTTTGCGGCAGCCATAATCCGAATCGCTATACGTTGTAAGCTCAAAGTCATCGTCATGAGGATACCACAACCCAAGTGTTAGAGTACCCCTCAGATAACGAAATATCCTTTTGAATCCTACGAGATGGTTGACTTTCGGTTTCGCCTGATATCTGGAGCAGGCGCACGTCGCGTACATGATATCAGGTCATGAGGCAGTGAGGTACATGAGGGATCCGATCATTCCTCGATACATGGTGGCATCCACCAGATTACCATTTTCGTCGAGTGCTATATCATGGCTTGTAGCCAGTGGAGTTACAGCTGCCGAAGCATTCTCCATATCAAACCGAATGAGAATATTGCCTACATACTTGGTCTGATGTAGAAATATCCCCTTTGGTTTCTGATCCACCTGTAACCCGATAAAGAACTTCATCTCTCCCATGGCACTCATTTCAAATTCAGCTTTCATTACTGCTTCAAATTCTTTGCATAATGCTTCGTTTTTGGAACCGAAGATTATGTCATTGATATAGATATGAACAAGTAGTAAGCCACCATCCTTTTTTTGATGAAAAGTGTACAATCAATCACTCCTCTGCGAAAGCCGTGTTTCACAAGATGAGTCGAGAGCATTTCATACCATGCTTTTGGGGCTTTGATGGAGCCCGTAGAGAGCCTTATCTAGTTTGTAAACTCTGCCTCGATGATACAGAGCCTCAAATCCTTGGGTTGACTGTCATACACTGTCTCCCGGATTTCACCATGAAGAAATGCACTCTTTACATCTAATTGATAAACGTTCGTCTTCATGTAAGATGCATTGGCTAGGAAGATACGGATTGCTTCCATTCTTGCCACACGTGCAAACACTTCATTGTAATCAATACCCTCAACTTGTCAAAATCCTTGAACTACAAGTCGAGCTTTGTTTCTTATTATGACCCCTTGGTCATCTTTCTGCACTTTAAGACTTAGCACCCTTCGGTCTATCCACCGGTGTCCATACTCCTAACTTCTTGAATTGAAGAAGTTCCTCTTGCATGGCACTCACCCATGCCTCGTCGTTGAGGGCTTCACTACCATATTTTCGTTCGAATTGAGACACCAAACATCAATACGCACCGTCGTGAAGATATCCCTTTTCCATTACTAAGGCATAATCAACTGAGTATAGCTGATTTCTTATCTGTACTCCTGATCAAAGATCTCCAATGACATTGTCCAAAGGATGATACACGTTTAGTCATGATCCAGGAGTGGTGGGTACAACTACCTCATTTTCCAGATTGTGAACAGCAGGTTCAATATCTAAGGTAGTGGGAGTGTGAGGTTCCGAAGTGTTAGAGGCATCAACATCAGAAGCTTGTGGACTTCCAGTAGTAGGAACCTATTCCTCCTGATCCGTCTGATCATTTGCCACGTCTTCATCATCATAGGAGGAGTCACTTACCTCAAGTGCTCCCCATGAGGAACTAGAAGACTCACCTTGTGACGCTAAGGTCATCGGGTCTAGTGAGGGTGTGTTTAACACATCGTACATCATTCTGGTAGATAACTCATCCTTAGGAGGGGAGAGAGGGATGTTGAAGGACTTAAAGAATCCATCATAGTCGAAAAAGAATGAGGGTCCTTTTCCAGCAAGTGGTGTGGTGTATCTTTGTACATCAACGCTGCACCACACTTCTACTTGACCCATTGAGTTGTTATAAACTCTCTTATTCGGTATGTTGTATCCTAAGAAAATTCCTTCTTCAGCCTTACCACTGAACTTCCCTGACTGAGTTTTCTTCAGCAGTGTACATGGTCCGCCAAATGGCTCGAGGTACTCCAGATTTGGTTTATGTCGTTGGAGCAACTCATAGCACGTTTTACAATGACGTTTGACCACTAAGACTCGATTGAGGGTGTAACATTTGTTGGCTACTGCCTCGTTCCAAAATTGGATAGGCAGTTTCGAGTCTGCTAGCATCGTCTGGGCTGTCTCTATCAAGCTTCGATTCTTTCTCTAAGCAATCCCGTTCATTTGAGGAGTGTAGGCAGATATGAACTGGTGCACAATTTCTTTTTCTTTGCAGAATTCCTCCATCCACTGGTTCTTGAACTCGGTACCATTGTCTGAGTGAACTTGTTTTACCTTAAGCTTGTAGAGTGACTCCAATGTAGTTACGGGCTCTTTGAATGATTCATATGTCTCTGATTTGGATTTCAAAAACATAACCCAAGAAAATCTTGAGTAATCATCCGTAACTACATAGCAGTACAAATCGCCAGCAATGCTCTTTGTACTCATTGGGCCAAACAGATCCATGTGAAGAAGCTCAAGAGGTAGATCAATTGAGTGAACTTTCTTTTCCTTATAAGACTTCTTAGTCTGTTTGCCTTTCTTACATATGACACAAAAATCCAGTAATTGGAAGTTCTTGACATTTACCCCACACACTAGATCATTCTAGATCAAGTGATTCATCTTCCGTGGATTAATATGTCCCATTCTCCTATGTCAGGAGATGGAGACTTTCTCTGTTTCCTTTGACAAGAAGCATTGTACTTGATGATCGGTTATGGAGGCCTTTGATAGGTCCAAGACATATAAATCATCATATCTTGAAGCTGACATTAACTTGATCCTCCGGTATAACATACTCCTTCTTTACCACATAACACTTCTTGTTGTCAAAGACTACCTTGAATCCTTTGTCACAAATCGGGATACAGAAAGTAAATTATTTTGAAGTTGTTGAACATAGTTTACCTTATCAAATTTCACTTTCTTGTTTCGTACTTCCCCTTGTGCCATGATATAACCTCCTTTATTTCTAGCAAATGAAACGTGTCCTCTTTTAATCTGTTTGACATTTGACAAGAGAGACAGGTTTCCAGTCATGTGCCTTGATGCCCCTCTATCAACAATCCAGGTATGTGTAGTAGCACTATAGCGGACACCTTGCACATTCAAGGAAATGATTAGTTTAGGTTAGGTACCCAAGCCTTAACTGTCTTGGGTGACCCGGAGGAATCACACATCATAAAATCCACCCAGTGTCCATTTGAGGGTGAGGACAGATCATTTTGCTTCTTGTTCTCATTATCAGACACTAGACTTGATTTTTCTTTCCATAAGCCAGTTTTGTGTAGGGCCTGTTTGTGATAAACAGACGACTGGCTTATGGTTTGAACTTTATGTTCACTAATTCCTTTTGGTGGAGTGACAGAACTCCTTTTAGAAGAACTTGGTTTAGATCATGAAGTTAAATTTTCTTTCGTGGTGTCTGATAATAAGGATAGTTAGAAGCAATGTGTCCATACTTTCCATAATTGTAGCATGATCTACTTTCGACATGTTGGTGGAACAGTTTCTGTGGGTACGTGTAGGACATAGGTGTGACTTTAGTCTATTTGGGTTTTGACACTTCTTGTTTAGATGTTTTAGCTTCTTTAACAAAATTCATTGTTTGAACATTTTTAACATCTTTAACCTTTTGTTTATTTTGACAAAGACATTGTGCACGTGATTGGTTAACTTGTTTGGTCTTTTTGGGTTCAGAATTAGACATGTTTGAACCTAACTTTACCTTAACCTTTTCAAATTGTTCATCCAAATTAACAATAGGAATCTTACCTTTCGACTTTAAAGTGGCCTCCTCCTGTTTAGTGATTGATTCCACTGGTTTACTTATGGATACTGGATCACTAACTAGAGGGGTTGACACCACATGATCCTTGATTGGGTTGCAATTAATTGGTTTACATTTAGCATTCAACAAGTTCTCATGTGGTAGTGGAACCACTTTGTAATCCAAACCCTCTCCGGTGTTGCGTTCTTTCACTAAGTGCTGGACTATGTGAGAAGAACTAGTCCAACTGTGCAGTTTTTGTTTTAATGAATTTACTTTGACTTCCAAAAATGCTTTTTCTTTCTTAGTTTCTTCTAGGGTGTTTAAATATAACTTTATGTCATTAGCTTGGTTAAAAGCAACAACTTCGGTTTCCTTTAGTTGTTTATTAACAATTCTGTTTTCTCTTTATAACTGTGCTCATTTTGTTTTAAAATCCGGTTTGCTTCTGTGCATAGTCGTAAATCATTTACTAAGCTATCATTGTGATCTAATAACCTAGCAAATTTTAAGTCTATGCTTTCTCTAAATTTATTACATTCATTACAAGCATGACTATCAAAAAGTTGGTCTTTTGTACTTACCTAAGAAGATTCGGTTGAATCAGCCATCATAGCAGAGCTTTACTATTCGGGTGCTGGTGATCTGAACAAGTTGTGCTGAGACCATCTTTATTCAGGTGATTGACCACATTCCAAGTTTCTTCATTATTAGACATCACTATTTCCATTGCGATTTCACCTTCGCTTGCAGAGTCGTCATCTAAACCCTCAACACAGGCAATGTTGGATTCTCCCGGAGATACAAACCAAAAGGTCCAATCTTGCCCTTCATCGTCTTGTGCAATCAAGGCCTTATTGTCCTTGTTTGACGAGGTAGCACCATTTGTGGATTTTTATTGATGATTGGAGGTTGAGAATGGATTACCATTACCTGTCTTCTTGGGCTTAACACATTCACGCTTGAAGTGCCCCATCTCACCATAGTTAAAACAGGTAACTTTGGTTTTATCGAAACCAAAGTATTGTGTTGGTGGCTCTCAAGTTCTATCCTGTCTTTTTCACAAACTTCTTTGACCTGCAGACAACACTAGCCAACGCCCACATGATATCCATTCTTTCGAGTTTAGTTTCATCTACCTGCTCGTAGTCCTCATTGGCAAGATGACAGTTTCCAATCTTCCCCACCATCATAGGAGTGAAGTACCGCTGCGAGGAGATCCATATGTTCCTTTGCCACTTCTACAGTAATATTACCGAGATTCTCGGTCTTTAACTTCGTAGAATTTACTTTAGGTGCTATAGATTGGGTGCAAGATGACCCTGACGTGTCAGATCTTGAAGTAGTGGCTCGGAAAGGAGCGGCTGAACTTGACACGAATGCTGTTTGAAGTGGTGCTCCTGAGCTAATTGAGGTGGAAGTTGAATATACAGAGACGGGTTCTGATCGTAAGGTCCTTTCTAAAACCTGTACTTCATCCTCAGTTCCGCCTCCCTTAGTTTCAGGATGAAGTCATTTATGTCTAATTTTGTCAGTAATTATTCTGTCTCAAATTTGACACAAACAAGTCCCACTTCTCTGGCAGACCATCGGCGAAGCTTGATACCTTATCTTCCATTGACGTTGTAACCCCATGAGTGTGCAACTCACTCATTAAATGGTAGAATCAGTTTATGACATCATCCAAGCTCTCCTTACCTATCGATGAGAAGTTATCGAACTCCTTCTTCAAAGCCTTTGCTTTTAGAGCTTTTATCGATGCATTCCCGTCATATCGTTTTCCCAGAGCCTCCCGTAACTTCTTTGCCTATTTATTCTCAAAAAATTGGTGGAATATATCTTTAGGAATTGACTGAGTCAACAAAGCATACACCTTCTTCTCTACGTTGTACTTCACCTTCTGGCTATCAGTCATGCCACCAAGGTAAGTTTAACTCCATCAGCACCAACCGGCATGCTATAACCTGTCTCGATTGATTCCCACAGATTAGGATCAACTCCATTTAGGTATATCTCAAACCTTTGCTTCCATTGGGGGCAATCATCTTACGTTATGAGCTTAGGGGGCTTATTGTGATTCCCTATTTCATTTTCCAAAAGCAATAGATTCTGGATCCGTGAATCCTTGCCGGCAGTAAATGTTGAGTACTAATCTTTCATTTCTTTAAACTTTGAGAGTTAGAACAACACTGTTTCACTGGTGCGTATGGAGAGATGCGATTGGGTCAATCGTTTGGATGGACTAATGCGGTTGAATCAATCGTGCGATTGAACCAATGCGGATGAGTCAATCGTGCGATTGAACCAGTGCGGATGGACAATGCGACTGGGGAGTTCAGTCATACGAATGGATGGGCGAATGAGTTCAATCGTGTGTATGGAGGTGCGATTGAGTTCAGTCGTGCGATTGAGCCAATCGTGCGACTGAGCCTGTTTGATTTGAAAATTCAAAGGTTTTTGGTACTTTGACACAAAAATATGATTTTTCACGAACCTTAATCTGCCGTAAGCAAAAAACGTGAAATTTTAGATTTGGAGACGTCGAAAACACTGCTTTACTAAAAAACGTGGTGTTTTTGAGTGAAAAACGTGAGTTTTACACCAGAACGATCAAATCACACGCAAAATCAAGAGCCAAAGCTCTGATACCACTTGTTAGGGACCGTGTACGTATGGAGTACTAACTGATTATGCGCATATACTAACTCAAATAGTGCGGAATCCTATTTGATTGGTGATCCAATCAGGGAGAACACAGTTCGGATCAATATAACGATTAATGAAACGTTAAGGATGATTAGCTCACGATCAACTGTGATCTATGAACTTGGAACAGGTTTCTTGAGTCTCTAGACGGCTAGGGTACGATTATGTGCATAGGTATTCGAATATTATGTATTTCCATGAATTAGGTGGTATTTACAGGTTAGGGTCTTCCAATCATACGACTGAACCATTAGCATGGTTCAGTCGTGCGACTGAATCATGCGATTGATCCATCCGCACGACTGAAGGTTCAGTCATGCAACTGAGTCAATCTTATGTCTCAATCATGCGACTGATCCAGTCTCCTAGTTCAGTCGTGCGACTGGTCCATTAGCATTAAGTATTCACGCATATGGTCCATTAGCATGGTCCATTCACATGAGAACTTCACACGATTAAGTTTGAACATGTTTCTCAATCATTATTGACTAAGAGTCCTGTACAACAACCACAAACCTATATGTTAGTTTACTGTATGTTATCACACAATAAACAATGAAATATTAAACATTATAAGCATCAACCACACTTTATATTTCATTCATATCCATTCAACTACATATATGTAAGACATGATAGACATTCTACATTAAGCTCCTAAACTAGGTTCATATGTATCAACACTTTATAATTTAATAATTTATTTTAATTTAATAATTAAAACTCGTAACTAACAATAAGCTTTATAAATTTTATAATTCTTGAAAATAATTTTGATATTGAATTATTTACTTTAATTAAATGATTAAAATCTCATAATATTTATTAAACCTTATAAGTTTTACAAAAAATTCATTTTATAAATTATTAAATTTAATTGAATAAATGCAATGATTATTGTATTTGGAAACTCTAAAATAAATAAGATGACCAAATAATAAATATCACTTTTAGAATTGAGTCAAATAGGTTCGTATTTGGGTTTACAATGTGAAAATAGGTTAGACGTTATAGTTACATAATTTTGAAAATTGATTACTGTTACGACCATTTTTGTACGGAGTACTAACGGATTCTGCGTGAGACCATATCAAATAGTGCGGAATCCTATTTGATAGGCGATCCAATAAGTGAGAACGACAACCTGATCGATCTAACAACGAAACAAACATTAAGAATTAAGTAGAAATTGATCAGGAACGAACTATGAAGTTGGATAGGCTGCTTAGGGCGCTCTGGATGGCTAGGGTTTGTGAATTTTCGAAATCTCCCATTTTTCCACGAATTATGTGGTTTTTATAGGTTTTCAGTTTCATTCGTACGACTGAACCATTAGCATGGTTCCATTGTGCGACTGACTCATGCGGTTGATTCATACGCACAGCTGAAGGTTCAGTCATGCGACTGAATCAACTTATATCTCAATCATACGACTGATCCAGTCTCCTGGTTTAGTCGTGCGACTGGTCCATAAGTATGATTCATTTGTGCGTATGGTCCATAAGTATGGTCCATTAGCATAAATAACCACCCGACTAAGTTGAATACATTTCTCAATCATTATTGACTTAGAACTATGTACAACAACCTCAAACCTATATATGATGTTCATACATATGAATTATACTAAATACAATAATAATATGAAATAGTCAAAGACAAATAAACATCAAGATGCATATCATATTTCATTAAGTAGTCATATTACATATGTGTATGAAATGAAGGTCTTTTACATTTAAGAACATAAACTAGTAACATGATATATCAACAAACTCCCCCTTGAACCTAGTTTATCCTATTTTGTAACATTCTTCACATAATCTTGGAATTTCTTGTACTTCTCTACTTTGGTGACTCCCGTGTGGACCTTAAACGCGAAGCCGATCCGTATAACATGTTGGAACTGTAGAGCTTGTACAATATCTTGCGTGTCATAGAACAATGGCCACTTGTATAGAGTGTAAACATCTTTAGCAGACAAGTTTGTAAGCCACATTGGGTCAAATACCTTAATAGTCTCGATCTTACCTTCTTTGTTCAGAACTATGAACGCTTCCCCCATCCTCCAGTGGTAACACCACCATTTGAAGTGTGGAGTGAAGTCCTGAGGCATCTCCCATAAAGGAATCTTAGGCATTATGCATGGGGGACTCCACTTCAACACCACCTTAGGCCTTCCAGATATAGGATCAACTTTAGTCTTATGAATTAACCTCTTAGGTTGTTGAGGTTTGAAGTTTACCTATCTGGTGTGGTATTCTTTCTTCAATGATGTCTCAAACCATCCCGACATCTTCCATGGGTTGGCATACTAAAGATCTAAACATGCCAATATGTTTAGCTCAAAACTAGGAAGAGTCTTTAGACCATGTGGATATTTGAAGTACTCAATCCCCTTCTCTCGTTTAACAGCATATACATCCAGATCTTCAAAATAGGCCCAATTTATGATCTTTTCTGACACTTTCTGATGTCTCTTTACTCAGTAAGTTTGGTATAGACATTCAGCTTTGGAGGTGCACGTTGTGCCTTCATTTCTGATAAACAAGCTGCCCATTCAGCCTTCTTTAGATCAACATTAGCATTTGTAGCTTGGGCTTTACTTTCATCCTTTGCTTTCTCTTTCTCTATCTTACCCATCTTGTCAAAAGTATCACTACCAAATGTTTCACCCAAGTCGGGGATAACATTGCCCTCAGGGTCAGTGTACTTAGGATAGTAGTCAGACATGACATCCTCGATCTCTATCTCATCCACACCTTGTAGCTCCTCGTCACTCAAGACATCTACTTCCAGAGCATCTTTGACAAGCTCATCTGGATTTAGTTGAAACAAATCTACGAGCTGCTCGTCGGTCAGGTTGTGGATGATTTCTCCTTCCTCTGGAGTGTAGCTCACAGATCTTCTCACAATCCCTTGCAAATCAAGAATCATAGTAAGTTGAGTCTTGACTTGCTAAAGGGGAACGACAGCATAATCTTCAGTCTATGGAGCTTTATTTTTGCCTTGATCGTGTGCCTCTTCAAGCAGCAGAGGAAGCTTCTTGTCTATGATCATTTGCAAGAACATTGGATACATGCAGAAGCCTTCCTTGCCTTTGGACTCTATGTTCTCTTTCAAGTACGAGAGGAGCATGCGTGAGAAACTGAATGTGTGGTTCAGTACCAGTGCAACGTATGCATTCTGGAATTGGTCGGACATCTCATCGAATCTTCCACGTCTGGAGGATATAAACTTGAGGATTACATGTGTTAGATACTTGAACTGGGGGCACATGTTGCTGTTGTTCAGTACGCCGACATTAATGTCACCGGCGTACTTGATCCTTGGAAAACATCCCCGAACTGTTAGGGGATGCAACTTGGTTGGATAGGCTCCATCGTCTTCCCTGGTCTGAAAATCTTGTCCGAATATAGAGCTCTGAATACTGTGGGGCTCAACGGACCGGTCAATTGTGGCATTTTCCTAGAAAGACTGCTAAAGCTATCGGTATGGTGTGCATGGGGTAGAAATGGCCTTGTAGATCCTCGATCTACGCAGGAAGGCTATATCCCGGTGAACTCAGAAGCGTTCCGAGATGCAACATCTAGATGAGCACAAATGTTTTGCTTGGTGCTCATTGTCCATCTCTCATACATATTACTACAACACAAGAAACATATACATTAGATGTGTTCATAAGAGATAACAATTGAATTTTAGCTGATTTTGATCAATTGGTTCAATCGTGCAATTGAACAATACGACTGAGTTTAGTCGGATGATTGAGCCTGCGACTAAACTTAGTCATATGCTATGCCATGTGGTTAAGTCAGTGGTGCGACTAAGTCACCGGTTGATTCACTTGGGGGATTAAATCATGCGCCTGGCTTAATCGTGCGACTGAGGTTCATATGCGTGTCTATTCGCATCTTGCACTGTTCGACACCATAAATTTGAATCTTTGTCAAAATGTTGCATTACACTTTGTGTTTAGATTCATTAGGTTCGCAGGGACTCGAAATAGCACTTAGTGTCATTTAAATCAACATTTGTGTCCATTTAAGTGGTCTATTTTAGGTTATGGTCCCGGTTCTTGATTTTAACATTTTCGGTCATTGTGGGTTCCATTAATCCATTCATTCGACCCGATTTCAGTTACGAAGTACCTGAAGTTGAATAGGATATCAGTTAGTATCACTATCGGATAGTAATCACAATAATAGAAATTTTGCCAGAGTGTCTGGGTATTAGGCGGTTTTTTTTAGTTTTTGAAGTCGCGTAGGTTATACGTCCGACTGACCCCCTTTTTATACTGTTCTAAGTTTCAGTCGTGCGACTAGACCCATACACATGATTCATTCGTGCGACTGGGGTTCAGCTGTGCGACTGACTCAGACTCCTTCATCCAGTCGTACGATTGGTTCATTCTTGTGATCCAATCACATAGTGGACCCATACTCATGTCCAATCGTGTGATTGGCTCATACTTATGGTTCAAGCGTGTGATTGGCTCATACTTATGATTCAATCATGCGATTGGCTCATACTTATGAGTTTGAGTTCATACATTTCCATACACTCAAAAATTAACTTTTGATATCTAACATTTTGACCAATGATCATCTCAGACATGATCTTTTTAACAGAAAATCATTTGATCACCTTAGACATGATCCTTTTAACTGAGAGCCGATGGTCACCTCGGACGTGACCTTCTTAATTTGTGATTCACAGAGCTCATCTAGTTATATAGTCCAACATTGACGCAAAGAAGATAACGAGAATAGAAAACAACTTGAATTAAAGCAAAACAGGACATATTTTTGGGTTTCTGGTTTGTGGTGGATTGAAACCTTTTAAAAATCATCTAACCGATTTTTCCTCCTGAGCAGAACAACTTTAATTTATTTTTATCATTTCTGGAAACAGTCATACAGAATCATACATGTATATCATAATCATTTGGGACCCTTTTATATGTACTTGGATACTAGATTCTTATTTGTCTGAGAGTTAATATCACTTGCAGGAAATCATACTAGAGCTGTAAGATGCACATATTGATTTTGACTGTCGAGAGTTGCAGTCGTGATGTTGTCAGTATATTTGTCCACTTAAATCCATGCATAGATTTTTGACTCACATTGGTGATGAGTTAGGTTTTATTATTTCAACAAGCACTTGTGGATCCCACACTTTCTCTATGTTAACTCAGTAGCAGACTAGTTTACTATCATTTTTCCTTTATTTTGCTTAGACTTCTCAGACTTGTAATTTGAATATAGCATTTTGATCATTTAAACCCTTTTGATGTCCCAAACAATTAGTTCCATGTGTACTATCATTTTCCATAATTTTTGAATCAATATCACAGATTTGATTTCTTTGCTTTCAGTTTATCTGCCCGCCCCTGTTTTTAATAAGTAATTAAATGCTGAAACTAAACTATTCTCACCCAAAAGTTCTAAAACCAAAATTGTTTTTGTGTTTTTGGATTTTGAAAGACAGGAAAATAAAATTAAAAAATAAGAAAAAAAATTTGTCGGACTAAGAACTCGATTCTTCTGGAATCACAACACTTTTCTTTTTCACGCCATTTACCTCCAAAAGATATAAAAACCGAGGTTTGTCAACAGATTTTGTGTAGAGGTAGACGCATTAACAACATCGATTAATTGCTTTTCAAAACAATCGCGTATAAAGTTATATTTAATACCAATGTGTTTAGTTTCTGGGTGTTGGACCGGATTATTAGTGAAAGTTATTGCAGCAGAATTATCAACAAAGATAGGGGTGTTAGAAAATTTCAAACTGTAGTCTCACATTTGCTGTTTAATCCAATGATTTGTGAACAACAACTTGCAGCAGCAACATATTCAGCTTCACATGTTGACAGAGCAACAGATGTCTGCTTCTTACACTGCTAGGTGACTAAGCATCATCCAAAGAACTAAAATCCATTTGATGTTGACTTGTAATTCATCTTGCAACCACCATAGTCTAAGTCACTATACACTGTAAGCTCAAAGTCATCATCATGAGGATACCACAACCCGAGTGTTGGAGTACCCTTCAGACAACGAAAGATCCTTTTTACCCCAATTAGATGATTAACTTTTGGTTTAGCCTTATATATCTGGAACAGAGACACGTGGCGTACATAATATCAGGACGAGAGGCTGTGAGATACATTAGAGATCCAATCATTCCTCGGTAGATAGTGGCATCTACCACATCACCATTTTCGTAGGGTGCAAAATTGTGGTTCGTGGCAAGTGGAGTCCCAGTAACCATTGCATTCCCCATGTCAAACCGACTAAGGATATATCCTACATATTTGGATTGATGCAGGAAGATTCCATTTGGTTTCTGATCCACCTGTAACCTAATTAAGAACTTCATCTCTCCCATGGCACTCATCTCAAACTTAGCTTTCATCACGGATTCAAATTCTTTACACAAAGCTTCATTTTTGGAATCGAATATTATGTCATCCACATATATCTGTACCAGTAGTAAATCACCATCTTTCTCTTTGATGAACAACATGCAGTCAATAACCCCTCTGCGAAAAACATGTTTTAGCAGATGAGTAGAGAGTTTCTCATATCAAGCTCGAAGGGCTTGATGAAGCCCGTAAAGAGCCTTGTCCAGTTTATAAACTCTATCCCAATGATAAGGATCCTCAAATCCTTTGGGTTGACTGACGTACACCGTTTCATGGATTTCACCATGAAGGAATGCACTTTTCACATCCAATTGATAAACTTTGATCTTCATGTAGGATGCATAGGCTAAGAATATACAAATTGCTTTCATCCTTGCCACAAGAGAAAACACTTCTTTGTAGTCAATGCCTTCGAGTTTTCTAAACCCTTGAACGAAAATCCGAGCCTTGTTTCCGATTATAACCCCTTGGTCATCTTTCTTACACCTACGAACCCATTTAGTGCCAACCACCTTTGCATCTTTTAGTCTGTCCACAAGAGTCCATACTCCTAACTTCTTGAACTGAAGGAGTTCTTCTTGCATAGCACTAACCTATACCTCATCATTTAAAGCTTCACTTACATATTTTGGCTCAAATTGAGACACAAAACATTGATAGGTACCATCTTGTAGATATCCTTTTTCCATGATTACGGGATAATCAGCTGAGTATAGCTGATTTCGTGTCTGAACTCCTGATGGAATATCCCTGATGATGTTTTCCAGGGGATGATGCACATTAACTCGAGTTCTGGGAGTGGTGGGAATAGCTACCTCATTATCCAGATTTTTAATCCCAGGTTCATTTTCTATGGCTGTTGGAGTATGGGATTCAGAAGTTCTAGTTGCATCAAGATCAGATACTTGTGTACTTTTGATAGTGGGAACCTGTTCCTCCTAGTCCATATTTGTAGTCTCAACTACTTCATCATCAGAGGAAGACTCACTTACCTCAAGCTCTCCCCCTAAAGGGCTAGAAGTATCGTCCAATGGAACCGATGATGTTGAGTCTAGTGTATGTGTATTCAGAGATCATACATCATTCGAGTAGGTAACTCATCACCAGGATGAGAAGGAGGTAGATTGAAGTACTTGAAAAATCCATCATAGTTAAAGAAGAAGGAAGGTCCTTTACCAGCGAGGGGGGTGGTGTATCTTTGGACATCAACATTGCACCACACTTCTACCTGACTCATTGAGTTGTTATAAACTCTCTTGTCTAGTATACTATACCAAGAAAGATACCTTCTTTTGCCTTCCCATAAAACTTCCCAGTCTGAATTTTCTTTAACAGCATGCACGGTGCTCAAAATGGTTCTAGATACTCCAAGTTGGGTTTATGTCGCTAGAGCAATTCATAGCACTTTTTTCCATGACGTTTGACCACTAAGACTCGATTGAGAGTGTAGCATGCATTAGCCACTACCTCGTTCCAAAATTGAATACGCAGTTTAGGGTTGGCTAACATTGTC
Source organism: Flaveria trinervia (assembly GCA_025506515.1). Lineage (NCBI taxonomy): Eukaryota > Viridiplantae > Streptophyta > Magnoliopsida > Asterales > Asteraceae > Flaveria > Flaveria trinervia. The sequence continues at coordinate 35,902,192 of CM046443.1, read as the reverse complement.
CTTACTGTCTCTATCAAGCTCCGATTCTTTCTTTTAGCAACCCCATTCATCTATGGAGTGTAGGCAGAACTAAATTGATGAACAATTCCTTTCTATCGACAGAATGCCTCCATCCGCTGATTCTTAAAATCTGTTCCGTTGTTTGATCGAATCTTTCTTACTTTCAGCATGTAGAGTGATTCCAATGTAGTGACTAGATGCTTGAATGATTCAAATGTCTCTGACTTGGCTTTCAGAAACATCACCCAAGAGAATCTTGAGTAATCGCCAGTTACTACAAAGCCGTACCAATCTCCAACAAATGCTCTTTGTGCTGACTAGGCCAAATAGAACCATGTGTAGAAGCTCGAGAGGAATGTTGATAGAATTAACTTTCTTTGCTTTGTGAGACTTCTTGGTCTGTTTCCCTTTCTTACATACTACGCAGAAATCTGGGTGCTGGAAATTCTTGACTGTAACTCCATTCCTCAAATCATTGTGAACCAAAAGATTCATCTTCCTGGGATTAATGTGTCCTATTCTCCTATGCCAGGAGACTGAATTCCTCTCTGTTTCCTTTGACAAGAAGCACTAGGCAGTAGACTCAGTTATGGAGGCTTTTGATAGATCCAAGACATACAGATCGTTATATCTTGAAGCTGACATTAGAATTTTATCCTCCTCGATAACATATTCCTTCTTCATCATGTAGCACTTCTTGTTGTCAAATACAACCTTGAATCCCTTATCACAGATCTGGGAGACTGAAAGCAAGTTGTTTTGTAGTTGTTGAACGTAGTTGACCTTGTCAAACTTCACTTTCTCGTTTCCCACTTTGCCTTGAGCAGTGATGTAACCTCCTTTATTCCCAGCAAATGATACGTGTCCCCGTTAAATTTGCTTGACATTGAAAAGGAGAGACGAATTCCTAGTCATGTGCCTGGAAGCCCCACTATCAATAATTCAGGTAGTGATAGCGTTGTTGCGGACACCCTGCACATACAAAGGAATTGATTAGTTCAGGTTTGGGACCCAAGCCTTAACTGGCTTAGGTGTCCCAGAGGTATCACACATCATGAACTCAACCCACTGTTCTTCAGAGAATGAGGGCACATCTTTCTTCTTCTTGTTCTCACCAACAGACACATTACTTGGTTTTTTCTTCTATAAATTAGTTTTGTGTAAGGCCTGTTTGTGTTAAACAGATGACTGGCTTATGGTTTGAACTTTAGGTTCACTAATAATCTTAGGTGTAACCTTAGGTGACACATCCTCGCTTTGAGCTAATAATCTGTGTGGCCTTTGATATCTTGGAGGTGTATTAGATCTAATTTTAGAAAATCTTGGTTTTTCATCAAAAAGTTTGATTTTCTTTTTAGGTGTCTGATAATAAGGACAATTTGGAGAGATATGTCCTTGTTTTTCACAACTGTAGCAGAATCTCCCTTCGATAGTTTGAGGAAAGTTTTGATGTGGGGTTGAGTTTGGTCGGGGTTTGAGATATGTTCGGTTGGGTTGTTTCTCTTCCTTTTTAGATGTCTCATCTTCTTTAACAAACTTAATTGTTTTGGCATTTTGAACATCTTTCACTTTCATTTTATTAGGATTTTGATGATTAACAGGTTTAAGGTTCATTGGATTAGACCTTTTAGGTTCTGAAATAGACGTTTGTGAACCTGACCCTAATTTAACCTTTTCAATTTTATCACCCAAATCCTTAACATGTTTCATATCTTTTGATCCCAAAGTGTAATCCTTTTGTTTAGTGACAAATTTCACAGGTTTACCCGTAGAATCTGGATCACTGACCAGAGGAGTAGACACCGCATGATCCTTTACTAGTTTATTATTATTGGTCGACATTTAGTGTTTAAAAGGATTGTATGTGGTGCCGGTACTACCTTATAACCCAGACCTTCCCTGTCATTCTGTTCTTTCACTAGGTTCGGAACTATGTGAGAAGAACTTGCCAAAATGTGCAGTTGTTGTTTTAATGATTCAACTTCGACTTGCAAAACTGGTTTTTCCTTTTTAGTTTCCTTCAAAGAATTTAAATTGAACTTGATGTCATTTGATTGATTTAAGGCAACAACCTTGGTTTCCCTTAGTTGTTTCCACAATAGTTCTATCTTTTCTTTGAAGCTGCATTCATTTTGTTTTAAAACACGATTTGCTTCAGTGCAGAGTTGTAAATCATTTACTAGATTATCATTATGTTCTAATAACAAAGCAAAATTTAAATCAATGATTTCCCTAAATTTATCACATTCTATACATTCATGTTTTTCAAATAATTTGTCTTTACAATATACTTGTGTAGAACCAGACGAATCAACCATAAAACCAGTGTGAGACTCTTTGGTGACTGGATATTCTGAGTTTGTAGCACTAAGATCTTCTTCAACCAAATGATCAACAACATCCATAGCTTCTTCGATATCTGAAAGTGTATGCTCAGCTATGATGTCTCCTTCACTTGCAGATCCATGATCCAATGTATCAACTAAAGCAATGTTTGATTCACCTCATAAATGAATCAGAAGGACCAGTCTTGTCCTTTATCACCTTGAGCAACCAAAGCCTTAGACTGTTTACTTGAAGATGAAGCTCCAATCTTATCCTTGTTTTGTCGGTTGAATGTAGGAAAAGGATTTCCATTTCCAGTCTTCTTTGGCTTTAAGCACTCACATTGAAGTGCCCCTTTTCACCACAACTGAAACACGTGACTTTGGTTTTGTCAAATCCAAATGTCGTATCTTTACTTGCAACCAAATTTTGCCCCATATTTTTAACAAACTTCTTGGCTTTTCTAACAGCAGTAGCCAAGGCCCACATAATATCCATGCATTCTAGCTCAGTTTCATCAACTTGCTCATAGTCCTCGTCAGCAAGATGACAGTTTCCAATCTTACCAGCAACTAATACATCACAAGATTGAACAACATCAGCTAGAAGGTCCATGTGCTCTTTAGCAACTTCCACGGTGACATTTTCGAGATTCTCGGTCTTCAACTTGGTTTGCCTCAAGAACTATGTATTGGGTTCCAGATGACTTGACGTTACGGTTCTTGATGCACTGCTTTGAAGGAGCAGAAGATCTACACACAAACATCGTTTGTAGCGGTGCGCCTAAAGCGGCCGGAGTTGGAACTGAATTGTATAGTGCATGATTCTGAGCATAGGATCCTTTCTTTGACTTGTATTTCATACGTAGTTCTTCCTCCCTTAAAGTAGCAAGAGTGTCATTTTGTTTCAAATTAGACACAAATGGATCCTATTTGTCTGGCAGACCATCAGCAAAACTAGAGACTTTATCTTCCATGGATTTGGTCACATCATGAGTGTGCAACTCACTCATCAGATGATAAAATCGATCAATGATATCATCCAAGCTCTCATTCCCAATCAGAGAAAAATTGTCAAATTCCTTCTTAAGAGCTTATAAGGCCCCATTTCCGGGATGCTTATAGCTAGCCAATCATCGCACATAAACCATATAATTTACATTAATTTGATAAAAGCATTGCAGCGGAAACATTAAAAACAACATTTTCATTAAAAATGCTTTTGCAAAATAATGCAATATTCGTTACACAATTTCATTTGTTCGCATTACAATGCAAAAACGTTAAACAAAAGAATGCCATCCAGAAATGCCAAGTAGCTGTCACGTGCCATCCTTAGCAACTTTACCTGCCACTTGGAAAATGCATAAAAAGTCAGCGTCGCTGTGTGAGTTCTAGTTTTAAAATAAAACATACTTTATCTTTCGTTTAAAACCGTTCTTTACAATCATACATGATCATGCACTATACATACATATAGATAATATCATTATATCTTCATTGTTTATTCGTTAACTTTCATTCATACGTTCACCATTACTTCTTTAGATTCCATCCAAAACCATGAACTTTACCCCACCATTATGAGCGGGTACTGGGCTGAGGTCTATCGTAGACCCCCATACATTGCACCCGGTGGCCTGACCATAGTACCAGGGTCAATTCTGGAGTACCATTGTCTCGTGCTATACCCCATCCATCACGCATAAAGCGAGTACTGGGCCGAGGTCTATCATAGACCCCCATACATTGCGCCCGGTGGCCTGACCACAGTACCAAGAGGTAAGCAACAAAGGTTCTATGCAAATGGTCGATCATAAAGTATGACCCCGGTGTGCATCCTTCTAGGGTAGCTAACCGCACACCATTGAACTAGCACCCTTCATTGGGCGTGTTTCCCCATACAAGGCTTGCAAGACTTACTTTACTTCCCTTCATTCATTAATGCATGCATTGTGTCATTATGTTCCTCTTTTCATTATCTTCTACTTTACATTACATAAGACGTTCATTTCATTTGTTAACATTCAACAAAAAGCCATGGGAAAATAAACATACACTGTAAGGAACATTATCATACACAGTCAACATCATCATACATGGCATCATACATACATAACATACATCATACATACCATATGCATAAGCATCAACCATACATCATAACATCATCATACATGCCCATCACATCATCTATGTCCTCAAAAGTCAGCTTACATGAACCCCCAGGAACCTCCCAAGTCAAAGCCTACATTTCATTCTTTCACCAAAAAGTCAGAATATATTCCAAGTGTTCTCCCGCATTTCCCTTTGTTCATCCGCATTTCTTTACTTCATCAACATTTGTTCATCTGCATTAACTTTGTTTATCCGCATTAACTTTGTTCATATGGATTTGTTTAGTTGCTTGAACTTACTCATCCGCATTTGTTCATTCACATGACTTTACTCATCCGCATTTGTCCATGCTCATCAGCAGTTGTTCATCCACATTGACTTTACTCATCCGCATTTGTCAATGCTCGTCCACATTTGTTCATCCGCATTGACTTTACTCATCCGCATTTGTCAATGCTCAACCTCATTTGTTCACACTTAGACTTTCTCATCCGCATTAACTTTCTCATTCGCATTGACTTTCTCATCCGTGTTTCTTACTCATCAGCATTTGTTCACACTTAAACTTTTTTCATACGGATTTGTTTAGTCGCATGAACTTACTCATCCACATTTTTTCATTCGCATGACTTTACTCATCCGCATTTGTCAATGCTCATCAGCAGTTGTTTATCCGCATTGACTTTACTCATCCGCATTTGTCAATGCTCATCCGTATTTGTTCATTCGCATTGACTTTACTCATCTGTATTTGTCAATGCTCAACCACATTTGTTCACACTTAGACTTTCTCATCCGCATTGACTTTCTCATTCGCATTGACTTTCTCATCCGTGTTTCTTACTCATCCGCATTTGTTCACACTTAGACTTTCGCGTCCGCATTAACTTTCTCATTCGCATTGACTTCTCATTCGCATTGACTTTGTCATCCGCATTGACTTTGTCATCCGCATTTCTTAATCATCCGCATTTCCTCATCCGCATTTGTTCACACTTAAGCAGTTTTTCTAAACTTAGGTGTATGAACTACTGTTTGGGCGTATGAGCAGCCTAGGGCACACTTAACATCAGATTCAGTACCCAAACCTGATCTATCATGTTCTAAGCTTAATTCATGCATTCTAGGCCTTAGAAACACAACCATAACATCATCAAGCATGAACATAGTCCAAAATCACACCATACCCGCAACATTCACACATTCAAACACATGGGTATGAAACCCAGTTTTATAAAAACATACATTCATGCATTTCCAACCCCAAAATCAGTTAAAACATGTAAAAGAGGGGTTCTAGAACTCACCTTTGTAGGTCTTGAGTATGGCTTCTTCCAAACTCATTTGCAATTGAGTTCAACTGCCTAGAAACCCACCAAAAACACACACCCGAACACACACAACACACATAAGCATACAACCGAGGCATGGCCAGTTAAGAACACTTAAAAACCATAAATTTCTTACCTTGAATTCGAACTTCTTCTTCTTGTTCTTCAAGAACCGAAACCTTCTGCTTTGCTACTCTCTCTCTCTAAAATCCAAGAATTGTGTGGGTGTAGAAAGAGTAATGGGCGGCCATCACCTTTTACACCCACTTTTTCAAACCTTTTGTCCTTTTGACACTTTTTACCCTTCAAATTGGGTAAAATATATTTTATTTCTTTTTCTTCACTTTATTCTTCTTTCTTTGACTAAAAAAATAACCGGGTGTTACAAGTCTACCCCCTTTATATAGGTTTCATCCCCGAAACCTGTTATTCCTCGAACAAACATGAGTAATATTGTCTCATCTCTTCTTCAGTTTCCCATGTAGACTTAAATCCATATATGTGCTTCCATTGTACATGCACCAGAGGAACCACTTTATTCCTTAACTTCTTCTCTTTACAATCAATGATCGCCACTGGTTGTTCCACATAATTGAGCCGTTCATCTACCTTGATATCCTCCAGTGGTACAATCATATCCTTATCTGCTAAACATTTCCTTAGATGAGATACATGGAATGTTGGGTGAATTCTACTTAACTCATCAGGTAACTCCTACCTATAGGCCACCTCTCCTACTCTAGCAATGATTCGAAAAGGCCCTATGTATCTCGGGCTCAACTTGCCCGACTTTCTGAACCGAATGATACCATTCCAAGGTGAGACCTGCAACATAACCCGGTCACCCACCTGGAACTCAATTGGTCTACATCATTTATCAGCATATGACTTCCGTCTATCTTTGGCTGCCTTCATGAAGGCTTTTTATCTTTTCAAGCTTCTCAGTCGTAGCCTCAATCACCTCGACGATCCATAACTTTTTCTGACCAATATCACCCCAACAGACGGGTGTTCTATATCTCCTACCATATAGCATCTCATAAGGGGGCAAACCAATACTGGCATGGTAGTTGTTGTTATATGAGAACTCAGCTAATGGTAAGTGGTCATCCTAACTTCCTTCAAAATCAATGACAAATGCCCGAAGCATATCTTCCAATGTTTGAATGGTCCTTTCTGACTGACCATCGGTTAAGGGAGATAAGCCGTGCTAATATGTAACCACATCCCCGTGGCTTCGTGGAATTTATTCCAAAATTTAGATGTAAACCGGTGTCACGATGAGACATAGTAGACACCGACACACGATGAAGAGTTACAATTTCCTTGATGAATAGATCCACCAACCTCTCGGATGAATATGTCTTGTGGATCGGTAGGAAATGAGCACTCTTCGTCAAACAGTCAACTATCACCAATATGGCATCATACCCTTTCGGGGTACGAGCAATAGCTTCGTAATAAAATCCATGGTGATATGCTCCCACTTCCACTCTAGTATATCCAAAGGTTGGATCTTCCCGTACGGATTTTGGTGCTCGGCCTTCACTTGTAAACAAGTAAGGCATTTACTCACGTACTCCACCACATCACGCTTCATACCCAGCCACCAATAATCTTTCTTCATGTCTTGGTACATCTTTGTAGCACTGGGATGAATAGAGTACCGAGTCTTGTGAGCTTCATCCATAATCTTCATGCATAGATCCCCAAACAAGGAATCCATATTTGTCCAAATTGGGTTCTAACACCAAGTGTGTTTTCACCCAATTCCGCAACCAGACCTCTCATTCTTTCGGAGTTAAGATGATCTTCTTTCAATGCCTCATCCTGAAACTTCTTAACTTGCTTCATCACATCCGAGGTCATGATCAACCAGTAAGCTTTCACCCGAATCGGCTCGGGTCACTCCTTCCAGCTAACGGCATCTGCCACCACGTTGGCTTTGCCTGGATGGTAATGGATCTTGCAATTGTAGTCTTTTATGAGTTTCAACAATCTCCTTTGCCTCATTTTCAGGTCCTTCTGCTCGAAGAAGTACTTCAAACTCTTGTGGTCGGTGAATATGGTGCACTTTGTGCCATATAGGTAGTGCCTCCATATCTTTAACGTGAAGACCACAACTGCTAACTCCAAGTCATGAGTAGGATAATTAACCTCATGAACCTTTACTGTCAGGATGCATAGGCTATAACTTTTCCCCTCTGCATTAACACACACCCCAACCCCGAGTAGGAATCATCAGAATAAACCACCAGATCTTCACTTCCATCGGGTAACGACAGTACAGGAACTTGAGTCAATCTCGCCTTTAACTCCTCAAAAGCCTCCTCTTGAGCTTGGCCCCATACAAACTTTACATCTTTCTGGGTCAGCTTGGGTAGTGCAGAAGCAATCTTGGAGAAGTCTTGAATGAACCTCCTGTAATATCCCGCCAAACCCAAGAGGCTACGAATCTCGGATGGCGTCTTTGGTGACTTCCATTGCATTACCACTTCCACCTTTGCTGGATCCACCATAATGCCCTTGGGATTCACCACATGACCCAAGAACTAAACTTCACGCAACCAGAACACGCACTTGGAGAATTTTTCATATAACTTCTCGCGCCTCAACGTCTCCAACACTTCCCGAATGTGACCGGCATCCTCCTCCTTGCTCTTCGAATAAATCGGGATATCATTGATAAACACAATCACTGATTTATCTAAGATCGGCTGAGATACTCGATTCATTAGATCCATAAAAGCAGTTGGCGCGTTGGTCAAACCAAATGACATAACGAGAAACTCGTAGTGACCATAACGCATGCGAAAAGCTGTTTTAGGAATATCTTGCTCTTTCACTTCTAGCTGATGGTAGCCCGATCGAAGATCTATGACATGATCAGCGATCACAAGTTTGATGTATTAGGATTCAAAGCAGCGGAATACAAACAGGAATTAGACCAATTATAGCAAGCAATCGATACTTGTATGCATTAAGAGCGCATACGGTTATAGGGAGAGAATATATATTTCTGATTTCAAGGAATGTTTATAGATGTAGAATATTTCTAATCAAATCATTCATTCATTCCATTCATTCATCTACACTGATTACAATAGATTGTCACTCCTTATATAGAGTGCAACAATCACTGCTGTTATCACGGAAAGTGACAACTGGCAGATCTAATACAAAAATAACTAACTCTTAACAAACTACTGAAATGTTCACAACTACTGAGAACATATCAGAGTGTTAAGTACAAAATATAAAACTACTGAAACTACAACGACTGAAGAACAAGCTCTTCAGTCGTTTTACAAAACTACTGAAACATAAAACTATTGAAACTAGAAATATAAAACTACTGATATCACAACTACTGAAGAATTACTCTTCAGCAGTTGTGACAAACTACTGAAGATGTACTCTTCAGCAGTTGTGACAAACTACTGAGGCTTCAGTACTTGATCTTCAGACTTTAACCTTCAGGTGTTTCATCAGCTGATGACTTCAGTAGATATCATCAGCTGATGTCTTCAGTCTTTGTCTTCAGACTTTGTACATCAGTTGTTGATCTTCAGTACTTGTAAACTCTTCAGTGTTGTACTTCAGTACTTTGGTCTTTCAGCTTCAGCACTTGTGTTCTTCAGCTGTTGTACTTCAGTACTTTAGTTCTTCAGCTGTTTAAGTCTTCAGCACTTGATCTTAGCTGTTGAAGTCTTCAGCATTGTCAAACTGCTGATGAGGCTTCAGCAGTTGTTGTGATACCATGTGGGACTTAGAGGTTTTTGATCTGGCTCATTGGTTTTTTGGTCCAACAAACTCCCCCTGAACCAATGCAGCCAAAACCTCTAACTTATTTATTATCCCACTTATTGTTGGCAAAATGTTGGTCTTTTTCCTTCTTGATCAGTAGAGAAGATGACCCATGTAAGCTCCGGCCTGGGAAGAAATCTCAAATATTTGTTTGGCATAGTATGAATGGGAACTCTGTTTTGGGGAACTGGACACAGAGTTGTTATCCATTCATGAGATTTACTTCCCCATAATGAGTCTGTATGACTCACGAACATAGGCCTCAAGGAGAACAAGTTCCTCCTGAGAGAGTTCTCTACTCCTCCTTCGAAGAAGAACTCTGGACCATAGTACTCTGATAAGTACTTCATGGTCCTGCCATTTTTCAGCTCCACCGTAGTTACCTCCCTATATACAAATTCATCAGGATGGTTGCCTTCAAGGAGTAACTGGAGCTCATTCTTCTGGATGTCTTCAAGCTTTTTATATAGAAACCCCTTCTTAATCATCTTGTTTTCTAGTAAAGCTTGAGGGGTCTTCTTTGCTTGGTGAGCTTTCTTGAATTCATCAATGATTTCCCAAGGTGAGACTACAACGGCCAACATGATGGTAGACTCTATTGTTTTTCTACCTGGCCGTTGTATCTGTGTGGATAGTCTTTTATGGATTCTGGACTCACCCTGGGGTCTGGCCATACTCTCACTCTCTACTTTTTGATACTGAAAGGTGTGCCTGAGAGTGTACAACCTTTGAGCATGCCCTTTCATGGCTTGAATGGATGATGACTGAGGAAATTCCTTGTCAACCATCTTCAACAGTTGCTCATCGTGCTTTCTGCTGTTCTTCTTCTTCTATCTTGACTCTGACATTTCCCTTTGAGAGTCAGGTGTGATCATGGGTTGACTTCGGGGTTTTGGTAGCTTCAGAACAGCAGAGAGTGGCAGACTATCATCTTATCCTCCTTCTTCTTCTTCTTCCATCCTCAGCACCTTCTCCTCCTTCTGGGTACATCATTGGATGGTGGTGTGTTGGTGAAGGAATGGTTTTGAAGAATGAGGATGTTTGGATTTGGACTTAGAGATTGGTTGGGAGATTTGAGGGATAGGATCTGTTTGAGTGGGTGGAAGGGAAGGTGATCCAGCATCTTTGTAGTTAGCTCGCCTTTGTGAGTTTAGCCATCTCTAACCTTTTACCAGCCCCAGCCTCATCAAGGGCTTCCACAATAATCCCTTTGTTGAATTGCTCAGACAGACAGATTCTGGTGGCTATAGCCAGAATGCTGTCCCTGGTCCATGCGCGAATCTCCACTAACGATCTTCCTAAGTATTTTGCAATGAAGCGGATCATTATTTCCAATCTCTCTTTCTCAAGAGCATCATACCCTGCCCATCGGGTTTGTATCTCTTGCACTTCCAACCTTCTGATCTCACTATCAGTGTGGCTGTGTCAAACCCTGCCTGAAGAGTTGTTCAATTTTATCCATGGATCGGCTGTGTGTAGTGTCAGCTTCTTTGACCAGCTCCTCCAAGGATTTGTCTTCAGCAGTGTGATCATCAGCACTTCTCTTTCGCTTGTAAGTGAGCAGAGGTTGCTTTTCTTTCTCCTCTTGGGCTTGCTTCTCTTCTTCTTCTCCTCTGTTCTTTTCCTCTTTTCTTTCACTGCAGTACTCTCCCCCTTTTGGTTGCATTGGAGGAAGGGGTGGGTACCACAGAAAGAGTCTTTTGGACAGCAGCATCAACCAAGGGCTGTAAAGTTGAGGAAAGCCTCTCATCAATGGCTTTAGTCACAATATCAGTGATTATGGGTGTGATGAGAGGGAGGGAATTTTGAAGTACAGCACCTATTTGCTCAGGAGGGTTCTGTTCCTGAGAAGTAGGGCCTGAAGCAGAGGCAGGTGGTTGAGTTGGAGTGGCTCAGTGTTGGGGAACCTTCAAGTGAAGGTGCCATCTGTGGGTGGGTAGAGGCAGATGGTCTTTCTCCTTGTGAGAGTTGGTCAAGTAGGTTTTGCAGCCTACTGACTTTCTCTTCAAGGATTGTGTTCTGGGCAAGAACATCATAGAAAAAGCCCAGGTCATCATCAGCCGAAACTGAATCATCTGACCTCCTGCTTAGAGCAGGATTTACATGCACTGGGTGTAGACCAGTTGGTGCATGTGCCCCTTGTGCTTGGTACTGGGGACTTCCAGCCTCAGGACAGTGTCCATCATCAGCTGTTGCCTCTAGTGAGGTTTTAGCAATGTTACCAGCCTCACTCTGATCATGTGCTGAGTAGGAGGTGGCAGCCTCACTAGATATTCTAAGCTCCTTGTCTACACCAGGAGATAGAAGTGGTAAACCCCTGTGCTGTGGGTTCTCAAGTGCACTGTGTTCCTCCCCCTCAATTGTAGAGGTATTCCCAGTAGTAAGTGGTTTCTGGGGAGGGGGGTGAGGAGTGCAGTTGAGTCAGCACTTGTGCAACTATTAAAGTTGGGCTGTGAGGGGCGGTTGTTTGGGGTGAAGGGATAGAAGCAGTGTGCACCTGGGGAGGTTGGTGCTCTTCAATGGCAATCTCCTCAAGTGAGGAAGATCCCAGATATGTAGGTACCCCTTGTGTGGTTGCTGCAGGCTCCTGTTGAGAGGAAACCTGAGCGGCTATGGCTGGAAGAGTCATTGTATCCACTAGGGGGTTTGGACTAGTGGATATATCCTGCGTTTGTGTTGCAGGGGCATCCTCAGGGGACTCAATTCCCTGAGTAGCCGTTTTGGGTTTCTTTTTGGTGGGTTTGGTGGGGACTTTGGATTTGGAGGTGGTGGCTGTGGGTTCCAGCTGCGTGGGTTTTCGCAGCTTGGCAGCCATTTTGAGTGTCGGTCAGAGTTGTGCCGGGAGTATACTTCCGGCAGAACAGCCGTAGCAGGGACTCCCAAGCCAACAAGTCCCTCAGCATTAAGCTGGTTTGTAATGATGGCCATTATGAACCGTGGATATAGTATCCAACGGTTGGCAGTTAGTTTTTGAGCCATATCCTTGAGCTCTAAAAATATATTCTGAAAAATTAAGTGGTTGTTGCTCAAGAATAGAATACATTACCTGCTGCCATTTTGTCGACATTTGATCCCAAGACGACGTCTTAGGGGCCAAACATACATTCACCATGTGAAAAATCAGGCGCTCAGCGTCATTAAAGTGTTTCTTCATGATAGTGGAGGCACTGAGATCGCCTTGATATCCATGTTGAGCAAAGATAGATCTATGGTGCCCTTCGGATATCCAGCAGGAGAACTAGCATCATTCAGTTGAAGAATTTGGCGGATTATTGCAGGAGTGATGACTACTTCTTTGTTGTTGACGACCGACTGGAGGATGGTGTGTTGTTCTCCCAGTGGTAACAGTAACGTTCATCCAAAATTGGTGCAAGGATTCGGCATGTAGTATGGGATTCAGAAGAAATGCCGTGTTGTATTGGGAATGAACCATAAGATCGATAGCAGTATCGAACTTAGTCCAGATGGGCGATTTAGTGAGGTAGGCAACACAGTTGTGTCGCGGTTTAATTTGCATAGACGCCATGAGAAGAGGGAAGTTTGGAGAGGAACGTTAAGTTGAAGAAGATGAAGCATTGAAGGATTAGGTCAGGGATATTATAGGGTACGGGTAAGAAAACGACTGAAGATGTGGTGTTAGTCATCAGTAGTTTTAACGACCGTTGACATGGTATTATCCTTTCAGACGTTGAAACAGCTGAAGTCGTGGTGTTAGGCATCAGTAGTTTAGAAAACTACTGAAGACCGTGGTTTTGACTTCAGATGATTGAAACAACTGAGGACTTAGTGTTTGTCATCAGTAGTTATGAAACTACTGAAGACAGTGGTTTTGTCATCAGCTGTTGTAAACAACTGAAGACTTGGTATTAGTCATCAGTAGTTATAAAACTACTGAAGACGTGGTTTTGCTTCAGTTGTTTAGAATGAAACAGCAGTTGTACAAACGACTGAAGAGAAAGTTCTCTTCAGCTGTTTTGTCAATTCTTAGCTTTTCAGCTGTTTCATACTGTCCTCAACACATTCATCAGTTTTTGGCTGATTTCAGTTGTTTCATAGGACATCAGTACTTATTGTTTTACTGATTGCAGTAGTTGTAACTGCATCAGTAGTTGTAACTACATCAGTAGTTTAGAACAGATGAAGTACTTCAGTACTTGTGAGACATTTAGCCTTAGTAGTTATAAAAACTACTGAGGAAAAAAAAAACTCATCAGTACTTATATGTGACATAGGTACTAATGATCATCAGTACTTATTACTAAGATCATCAGTAGTTGTCACTTATTCTAGCTGCAGCATACCAAGCCTTAACACCAGGTTTTGGAAAGTTGAACTATCCAAAGGCTTAGTAAAAATGTCTGCAAGCTCATCAGCACTAGGCACAAACTTAGGATCAATCAGACCTTTTTCAAAACAATCCCTTATAAAATGATGTCTGATCTCTATATGTTTGGTCCTAGAGTGCTGGACTGGATTTTTGACAATGCAAAGAGCTGAAGCACTATCCATTAACAATGGAGTCTTAGTCTCTGAATGCCATAATCCAAAAGTTGGTTTTGAAGCCAGAGTACCTGAGATGTACAACTTGCAGCCGCAATGTACTCTGCTTCAGCAGTTGATGTAGCAACTGAGGTCTGTTTCTTGCTCTGCCAAGAAATCAAGCAGTTGCCTAGGAATTGACATCCACAGAAGTTGATTTCCTGGTCAACTACACCCTGCATAGTCACTGTCAGAAAAAGCAACTAATTTACCAGAATGTCCAGTAGAATACCATAAACTAGAGATGGAGTGCCTTGCAGATATCTAAAGATCCTCTTGACTGCAATCAGATGAGACTCTTTAGGTGCAGCCTGAAATCTAGCACAAACACATGTAGCAAACATAATATCTGGTCTAGAAGCTGTTAAATACATCAAGGACCCAATCATACATCTGTAAAGTGTTTCATCAACCACTTTACCTTTCTGATCTGTATCCAGTTGTGTGGTGCTGCACATGGGAGTAGAACAAGGCTTACAGTTTTGTAAATCAAACTTTTGCAAAAGATCTTTTGTATATTTGGACTGATGAATGAAAATTCCATCAGCCTTTTGTTTGATTTGCAACCCCAGAAAGAATTGTAACTCTCCCATGGCACTCATTTCAAACTTCTGTTGCATCAACTTTGTAAAGGCATCACACAACTTTGGATCAGAGGATGCAAAAATGATATCATCTACATAAATTTGAACAAGTAGATTATGCTGCCCAGCTTTCTTAATGAATAAAGTCTTATCTATGGAGCCTCTAGTGAAATTGTTTTCCAGAAGAAATTGATAATGTCTCATACCAGGCTCTGGGAGCTTGTTTTAACCCATAAAGAGCCTTATCAAGCTTATACACCCATTAGGATGTTTATTGTCCTCAAAGCCTGGAGGTTGACATACATAAACCTCTTCTTTAATTTTTCCATACAAAAATGCACTTTTGACATCCATTGAAAAACTTTAAGGTTTTGATAAGCAGCATAAGCTAAAAACAATCGAATTGCTTCCAGTCTGGCTACAGGGGCAAAGGTTTCATCATAATCAATACCTTCTTCTTGTGCAAACCCCTGAACAACCAGTCTGGCCTTGTTCTTAACAATAAGCCCATTTTCATCAGTTTTGTTCCTAAACACCCATTTAGTGCCTATTGCACACTTACCTGGAGGTAGAGGAACCAGTTCCCACACTTGCTGTTCTTGAACTGAAGAAGCTCAAGCTGCATGGCATCAACCCATCCATTGTCCTTTAAAGCAATGTGATAATTCTTTGGCTCTTGCTGACTGATGAAGAGAGCATAGAAGCAGAAATTTGACAATTGACTTCTTGTTGATACTCCAGCAGTGATATCACCAATGATTTGAGACATAGGGTGATTCTTAGATCTTGATACACAATGAGATCTGTGCAAGTGTTTGTAGCAGGCTCAGCAGCAACAGATGGTGATGGTGAATCATTTCCTTGAAACCAATCAGTGGATGGTAATTCAAAGGAAGTTGAATTCGAAGAGATCTCATCAGCATTTGTTGTGGATGGTGCTACTGGAGCTACAGGAACATCAGGTCTAGCTGAGTCAGGCAGCTGATCACTAAACCTGAAGAGGTGAGTACTGCAATCATCATCATCATCAGCAGTACCACCAGGTGGTGAACTGTTGACAGGAGCAACAGCAGGAGTTTGATAAGGAACATATTGCAGTATGTCCAAATCAAAAACTCCACAGGGCTTTGTGGAATCTTGTCCTTTGGAGATTCATTGAACTTAACATGTAGAGTTTCTTCAACCATCTTTGTTCTGCAGTTGAAGACTCTGTATGCCTTGCAAGTAGATGAATAACCAAAAAAGTACCCTGCATCCACCTTAGGATCAAATTTATGGAGTTGATCCTTTGTGTTGAGAATAAAACAGGGACACCCAAATGCTTTGAAAAATGAAATCAGAGGAGCCAAATGATGGAGAACTTCATATGGAGTCTTCATCAACCTCTGATTTACTAAAACTCTATTTTGCACATAGCAAGCTGTGTTGACAGCTTCAGCCCAAAAGGTCAGTGGCAAACCTGAGTCAGCCAGCATGGACCTTGCAGCTTCAATGAGGGTCCTGTTCTTTCTCTCCACTACTCCATTTGTTCTGGAGTCCTTGGAATGCTGAACTGCCTTTTGATTCCCTTTGAAAGATAGAAGTCATCAAGTGTATGATTTCTGAACTCAGTTCCATTGTCACTCCTAATACACTTGACTGGAAGGGAATACTGCTTCTCAATATACAGCACAAAGTGAATAATGGTCTGAGCAGCCTCATCCTTTGAATGTAGAAAGAAAGTCCATACAAATCTGGAGTAATCATCCACAATTACCAGACAGTATTCTTCTTTGCCATGCTCATTACTCTCACAGGACCAAATAGATCCATATGCAGTAATTGCAAGCAGGCAGTGGACTTAGGCACTTCAATAGGAGGGATGAGACTTTGTGCTGTTTTCCTTTTAAACAAGCAGTGCAGGTTTCATCACAGTGAAACTCCTTTATTGGTAAGCCTCTGACTAAACTATTGTGGGTAAGCTGATTCATGTTTTTGAGATTAACATGACCAAGCCTTCTGTGCCACAGTTTAGATTCTTGAGAAGAGGCTTTGGAAAATAGGCAAGGATTGCCTTTGAGATCTATTCTTGGAAAGATCTAAGGCATACACTCTTCCTGTCCTGTTGGCTTCAGGAGAGTGTGATCATCCAACACCTTGTCAATCAAGTGCAAAACTTTGGATGACAGAATCCTACAGTTTTGACTGGTGAAAAGGGCAACATGGCCTTTATCACACATTGACTGACACTCAAGAGATTGTACTTGAGATTTTCCACATGATTAACATCATCAAATTTGATTTCTCCATTGGAGACAAAGCCCTTACCGATGATGTAACCCCTAGCATCATTGCCAAAAGAGACAAATCCCTTCTTTCCTTGAGAGTAGTCATGAAGAAGAGAGCTGTTCCCAGTCATGTGCATAGATCCCCCACTGTCTACATACCAGATGCTACTTTGGCATGTTGAAGAACCCTGCAATAATAAACAATCAGTTAGTTTTAGAGACCCAAACCTTTTTGGTTTTGGGCCTGGTCTCATCAATAGATGGTAAACTAACAGGTTTATTTGAACAACAGCCTGAGAGGAAGAAGATGGTGTAGAAGAGGAGTCCTTTGGCTGGACCTCCTTCTGTGGTTTCAACATAGTAGAGCATATGTTGGTTAACTCTACCCAACAGATGTTGAACCATCATAACCAGCTGTGTCTGATTTTGTGATAAAGCTTTCAGCTCATCAGACACATTGCTAGTGGAGTTTGATAAGTTCCTATGTTGCACCTTCTTCTTCTGAGCACCCTCAGCTGTCACCTGTTTAACCCTTCCTTTTTGGATTTCTTTGAGGACTAAGGGTTACAGGATTTGATGTTGCTGATACAAATGTGGTCTCAAACTCAGTTTTCATTTTTACCATTTTCTCATTAATTTCTTCTTTTAGTTTGAGTTTGGAACCTCTTTTGTACCAACAATCATCTGTAAGATGATTGAACAAACCACATACTTCACATGGTTTCTTCTTCATCTTAGGTTGATCATCAACTAAAGAGGGTGAAGCAACGAAGAAGACTTGTTCTTCAATGCTTTGGAAGCATTGTTTGCTTTCTTGACAGCCTCTTTAGTAGTCTTCAAACTCTTTCTACTGCCAGTTTTCTTCTCTTCAGTACTGACAGCAGTTGAAGTTTGAACTTCAGGTGTTAAATCCTGCTCTCTAGTCCTTTCAGGACCTTCAGAATTAACTCCTGAGTTGATCAATCATTAATCATGTGAATGTCAGCATTTGAACCATCAACATCAGCTGATATGTTCAAAGAGGGCTTGATGCTGACTGCTACTTCTGATTGTGTTGTATCAGAAGGTAGATCACATGATGTGATGGATTGGTTATCACTCTCACCATCAGATTCTACCTCTGCTCTTGGGGTAAAATCTGTAGGTGGAGCAGTGTGATTGTAACCAATTCCAAACTTCACATTTGAAGCAGATTGCTTACTAAGAAGCATTTCAAACCTTTGCATGATTGTACCCATCTATCACACTCGACCTGGGTAACTGCAAGGGTTTCTTTGAGATCTTTGTACTCTCTAGAAGTACTTCTTCTCTAGCCTTATCATCAATTATTTGGCAATTCAGTTTATAAATCTCATCATTTTTATCTTTGAGCACAAACTCAAACTCAGCTTTGTTTTTGGAAATTATTTGTTCTAGCTCAATGTTCTTATTAATTAGAGCTACATTTGCTTCTCTAATGGAAGCAAATGCTGCTATGCATGGTTCAGAACACAATTTGGCTTTTGCCTCAGAGGATACCTGTGATACCTGAGGTGTAGAGGCATTAGAAAATGAAGTATCAGCAGACTCCAAAGCCATAAGAGCTAGATTCCAAAAGGACTGTCACCACCATGTTGACCAGCACTGAGAACAGTTGATCATGACCAGACAAGTCATCTGGTAAACTGCTCCAGTCAACAACTCCTGGGGTGAAGAAGCTGTGTTGTTGAGGTTGAGTTGTTGATGAGATTGGGAAGGCTGAGGTTCTGGTAGTGCATGAGGTTGTGGTGCCATAGGAACTTGAACTTGATTTGACTGTGGCATGTAATAACAAGGGTACGGATATGGCATTTGACCCTGAGGAACAAAATATGCCGGAGATTGTTGTTGAGGATGATGACTAGAAGTGACAGGATGTTGCCCTCTGTGTTGTTGACTATTGCCAGGAAAAGTCACAAAGGGTGCAGTGGAGTTAGATCCAGTTGATCTACACTCTCTTGCATAGTGTCCAAGCCTTTGGCATTTGTGACACCTCAACTTGCTCTTGTCAAAACCAACTTTGGTTTTGCCAGAGAGTCCTGGGAATTTTCTTCCAATTCTTTTATAGAACTTCTGAGATCTGATATTTATCAAAGCCATTTGGCTCAAAATATCCATCTCTTCTAAGTCATCATCAGCAATCCCCTTGAGATCATCCATAATGAAGCATAGATTGTCATTATTACACCCAGTAAACTGACCATCAACACTCACAAATGCAGAATCAGAAGTGCTTGAAGAGAAATTAATATGCTCATCATACTGGCATTCAGATGAAGCATATTCTGACTCATGACCCACCAAGGCAGTGTTGCCTGGTACAAAGTCTTCAGTGAGCTTTCCAGATGAAGACAGCTTTCTCTTCTGTTCTATCTCTCTCTCAAAAGTGAGCAGTTTCCCATGGAGTTGGGTGAGAGATAGTTTGTCCAAACTTGCACTGGAGCGTAGGACAATAGTATATGTGTCCCATCTCTCAAGCAGTGATCTGAGAAATCTGTTATTCATCTGAATATTGGTGTATTCAAGTTTAACCATTTTTAGTTCAGAGATCAAACAAGAGAACCGCTCATATTGTTGAGTCAGTGTCTCACCCTTTCTATGAGAGAATGTCTCATATGTTGGGCAAGAATTTCTCTATTATTTGCCAAGACCTCATCTGTTCCTCCAAATTGTTCTTTCAAGGCATTCCAGAGGTCATGGGTAGTTTCATGATGCATTAGCCCAGAATAGATTTCATTGGCAGTGCCATGGCCAGAATTCCATGGGCTTTTGCATCAATTTCAAGCAACTTCTTATCTCATCTGAGTATTGCTCCCTCCTCTTCGGAACCATTTGATTGGTTCCGGGTTATTCACCATAGGCTTGTGTGGACCATGTACCACTGATGTCCAACAACCTGCGCTGTTACAGACAGGTGATGGAGCATACGTCTTTGCCATATGTTATACTCATTCCTAACCAGCATCGGTGGCTTGGTTGAGGAACCAGTATTGTGAGGATCATTGGAGGGAGTAGTCATTTTCAGTTCAAAAAAAATTTAGTTCAAGCTTTTAAAAGTTTTAGACAGACCACAACAAACTCAATGAGAACCAAGAAAAGATCTCAGGATGAATGACCAGAAATACAGAAAATTCAATCTCTATAACCGTTTCTTGCAAAAACAAAAGCTAATTCAATCAAACTTAGATCTTGAATAGCAGTTTCATGATCATTATTAGATCGATCAATGATTAACCTGCTCTGATACCATTTGACAGGATCAGCGATCACAAGTTTGATGTATTAGGATTCAAAGCAGCGAAATACAAACAAGGAATTAGACCAATTGTAGCAAGCAATCGATACTTGTATGCATTAAGAGCGCATACGGTTATAGGAGAGAATATGTATTTCTGATTTCAAGGAATGTTTATAGATGTAGAATATTTCTAATCAAATCATTCATTCATTCCATTCATTCATCTACACTGATTACAATAGATTGTCACTCCTTATATAGAGTGCAACAATCACTGCTGTTATCACGGAAAGTGACAACTGGCAGATCTAATACAAAAATAACTAACTCTTAACAAACTACTGAAATGTTCACAACTACTGAGAACATATCAGAGTGTTAAGTACAAAATATAAAACTATGAAACTACAACGACTGAAGAACAAGCTCTTCAGTCGTTTTACAAAACTACTGAAACATAAAACTACTGAAACTAGAAATATAAAATACTGATATCACAACTACTGAAGAAGTACTCTTCAGCAGTTGTGACAAACTACTGAGGCTTCAGTACTTTCTCTTCAGACTTTAACCTTCAGTGTTTCATCAGCTAATGACTTCAGTAGATATCATCAGCTGATGTCTTCAGTCTTTGTCTTCAGACTTTGTACATCAGTGTTGATCTTCAGTACTTGTAAACTCTTCAGCTGGTGTACTTCAGTACTTTGGTCTTTCAGCTTCAGCACTTGTGTTCTTCAGCTGTTGTACTTCAGTACTTTAGTTCTTCAGCTGTTTAAGTCTTCAGCACTTGATCTTCAGCTGTTGAAGTCTTCAGCACTTGTGAAACTGCTGATGAGGCTTTCAGCAGTTATTGTGATACCATGTGGGACTTAGAGGTTTTCTGATCTTGGCTCATTGGTTCTTTTGGTCCAACAATCTATCCTTGAGAACCAACTAGCACCTTGAAGCTAAACAAAAAAATCATCGATCCTTGGTAACGGGTACTGATTCTTCACTGTCAACTTGTTCAGCTCACGGTAGTCTATACACATCCTCATGCTATCATCTTTCTTCTTCACGAATCAGATCGGAGCACCCCAAGAAGAGATACTCTTTCTAATAAACCCCTATCAAGTAGCTCTTGCAATTGCTCTATCAACTCTTTCATCTCAGTCGGAGCTAACCGATACGATGCGTGGCAACAGGTAGGGCACCCGCCATTAGATCAATCTTAAACTCGATCTCTCGTTCAGGTGGCACTCCTGGTAAGTCTTCGGGAAACATATCTGGAAAGTCACACACCACCGGTACATCGGATAGTTATGGTGTTGGTGTATCCACGTCCTTCACATAAGCCAAGTAGGCACTACATCTACGCCTCATGCATTTTCCCGCCATCGCCATCGAAATCACCTTAGGGATCGTAGTGATTTGATCACCATAAACCGCCACCAACTCCCGTCAGGCGCTATCAAACGAATCATCTTCTTGCGACGCATAATTTTTGCCTCGTAGTCCGCTAACCAATCCATCCTTAGGACTACATCGAACCCACCTAAGGTCATCACAAATGGTCTAACAGGAAATCTATGACCTTCTAGTTCCATGTCACAGCCTTCTATCACCTTAGAAATTCTGTTAGATTTACCTATGGCAGTTTCTACATCGAAGGGCGTATCCACACTGTTACTACTAACAGGCAGTTTAGCACAGAAAGTAACAGAAATAAAACATTTACTAGCACTAGAATCGAATAACACAGAGGCTAAAGTTTGGTTTACTAGAAACATACCTGACACAACATCAGGGTCCGTCCTGGCCTCCTCCTGCATCATCATAAATGCACCGGCGCTCGCACTCAGTCCTTCTCCTCCAGTCTTCTTCACTCCCGAACCTTCAGCCCTCAGCTTCTTATAGTCTTTACTCATGTGACCCTCTCCACCACAGTTAAAACATCTAACCACATGACAGTCCCTCGCTATGTGCCTAGTACTCCCACTTTGAAGCATAAGTTTGATCCCAACCTACATTCCCCATTATGCTCCTTTCCACATCTGCCACACTTCTTCGACCCTGCCCAAGATGGGACCACATGGCGGTCATCTACCCGTGCCTTCTTGTTACTCGTCAGGGCACCACCCCGACCAAACCTTTTTCCATTCCAATTCTGATCACTACCAACTTTCTTGCAACCTTCGGTCACAACCACAGTCCTTTCATCATACAATCTCCCTGCCAAATCAACCGCCGACCTAAACGTGCTCGGTCGGGAAGCGATCACGTGCCTACGGATATCCATCAGCAAGCCCTGAATGTACCTCTTGATTTTTCGTGATAAGGGTGTCACTTGGTCCGGCACCAGACGTGCCATCTCATTGAATTTTGTGGTGTACTGCTGTGTGTCATCGTCCCCGCCTCCAACTGCAAGAACTCTCTCTGAACCTTGTCCATCTCCCTATGAGGACAAACTCCTAAATCACCAATCTTTTTAACTCATACCACTTCATTCTACCAATAGACCGACTACCCTCAGCTTGGACAATATTGTCCCACCAGCATAAAGCTGAGTCCACGAAAGAGTGGGCAGCAAACTTCACTTTCTGATCTCTCGGCACTCGCTGATGTTCAGAACAACTTCCACTCTCTCACCCACCGGTGAGCAGCAGCAGTGCCATTACCATCAAAAGTAAGGGGCTTACACCTTTGAAATTCCCTGTAGTTATAGCCTCGTGCCGCCTCTGACGCAGGCTCTTCTTCTCCTCCTTTTCATCATCGGAGTGAACCGTTTCGGGCTCTGGTCACTCCCATCCTCCCGAGGACCTGTTTCTCTCTCCTTCTCGTACAACCTTAATCACTTCAGTCACTACCCACGGTAAGATCGTTTGCATGGCTTGATGAACTTTTTCCACAATAGCCTCATTTACTGAGGCTCTCAGATTGGCACTCTCATCATCGCCCTCCAGATGATGGGTCTCGGGTTCTTCATGAACCACCTTTTTGGCTCTAGGTCTTCCTCTCATGACCCATTGTTTAGCACCACGTCCACCACCACCTCCACCACGTGAAGCTTTTGATGATCTACCACCATCCATCATCTAACACACACTGAAAGATTCATACACCAACACGGTCATTCAAGGGAACAACTTAGTTTATGTCAAGTATAGTAAGTCCCTAATTACAGTCCCTAGTTGTGATTAGCCACTTACTTTACTCTTCATACCCAAAGCATTACTTATCCTGACTACATCAGTATCTAAATCTACATACAGCACATAAACCACATAACATGTGCACATAATACTGGTTATCATTAAGAAAATACCTGATGGCACGCAGCTACTCGGACTGGCATCCCTTCTATTTCCGTCTCATTTTCAGTTTAAGTTAAGGTTTATTTTAAAAATTTACCCGTTTCACTTAAACTTTTGGCTCTGATACCAGCTTGTAAGGCCCCGTTCCCAGGAGGCTTACAGCTAGCCAATCATCGCACATAAAACATATAATTTACATTAACTCGATAAAAACATTGTAGCGGAAACATTAGAAACAACATTTTCATTAAAAATGCTTTTGCAAAATAATGCAACATTCGTTACACAATTTCATTTGTTCATATTACAATGCAAAAATATTAAACAAAAGAATGCCATCCAGAAATGCCAAGTAGCTTTCCAGTGCCATCCTCAACAACTTTACCTGCCAACTGGAAAATGCATAAAAGTCAGCGTTGCTAAGTGAATTCTAGTTTTAAAATAAAACATACTTTATCTTTTGTTTAAAACTGTACTTTATAATCATATGTGATCATGCACTATATCTACACATAGATAATATTATTATTATCTTCATCATTCATTCGTTAACTTTCATTAATACGTTCACCATTACTTCTTTATATTCCATCGAAAACCAAGAACTTTACCCCACCGTTATGCATAAAGCGGGTACTGGGCCGAGGTCTATCATAGACCCCCACACATTGCGCTCGGTGGCCTGACCACAATACCAGGGTAAATTCAGGTTTACCGTTGTCTTGTGCTATACCCCATCCATCACGCATAAAATGAGTACTGGGCCGAGGTTTATCATTGACCCCCATACATTGCGCCCGGTAGCTTGACCACATTACCAAGAGGTAAGTGACCAAGTTTCTATACAAATGGTTGGTCATAAAGAATGACCCCGGTGTGCATCCTTCTGGGGTAGCTAACCCGCACACCGTTGAACTAGCACCCTTCATTGGGCGTGTTTCCACATACAAGGCTTGCAAGACTTATTTTACTTCCCTTCGTTCATTAATGCATGCATTCTATCATTATGTTCCACTTTTCATTATCATCTAGTTTACATAAGACTTTCATTTCATTCGTTAACATTCAACAAAAAGCAATGGGAAAATAAACATACACTTTAAGGAACATCATCATACACAGTCAACATCATCATACATGGCATTGCACATACATAACACACATCATACATACGATATGCATAAGCATCATTCATACATCATAACATCATCATACATGCCCATCACATCATCTATGACCTCAAAAGTCAGCTTAAATGAACCCCCGGGAATCTCCCAAGTCAAAGCCTATGTTTCACTTTTTCCCCAAAAAGTCAGAAAACATTCTAAGTGTTCATCCGCATTTCCCTTTTTGTTCATCCCCATTTCTTTACTTCATCTGCATTTGTCATCCGCATTAACTTTGTTCATCCGCATTAACTTTGTTCATCCGCATTTGTTAGGTTGTAGAACTTACTCATCCGCATTTGTTCATTCACATGACTTTACTCATCCGCATTTATCAATGCTCATCATTAGTTGTTCATCCGCATTTACTTTACTCATCCGCATTTGTTCATCCGCATTGACTTTACTCATCTGCATTTATCAATGCTCAAGCGTATTTGTTCACACTTAGACTTTCTCATCCGCATTGACTTTCTTATTCGCATTGACTTTCTCATCCGCATTTGTTATTCAATCGCATTTGTTCACACTTGGACTTTCTTATCCGCATTGACTTTCTCATCCATATTGACTTTCTCATTCGCATTGACTTTCTCATCCACATTTCTAACTCATCCGCATTTCCTCATCTGCATTTGGTCACACTTATGCAGTTTTTCTAAACTTAGGCGTATGAACTACTCTTTGGGCGTATGAGCAGCCTAGGGCACACTTAACATCAGATTCAGTCCCCAAACCCCATCTATCATGTTTTAAGCTTAATTCGTGCATTCTAATCCTTAGAAATATAACCATAACATCATATAGAATGAACATAGTCCAAAATCACAACATACCCACAACATACACACATTGAAACATACGGGTATGAAACCCAGTTTTATAAAAACATAAATTCATGCATTTTCAGCCACAAAATCATTTAAAACATGTAAAAGAGGGGTTCTAGAACTCACATTTGCAGCTCTTGAGTATGGCTTCTTCCAAACTCGTTTTCAATTGAGTTCAACCGCCTAGAAACCTACCAAAAACACACACCTGAACACACACAACACATATAAGCATACAACCGAGGCAAGACCAGTTAAGAACACTTAAAAACCATGAATTTCTTACCTTGATTTCAAACTTCTTCTTCTTGTTCTTCAAGAACCGAAACCTTCTACTCTGCTACTCTCTCTCTCTAAAATTCAAGAATTGTGTGGGTGTAGAAAGAGTGATGGGCGACCATCACCTTTTACACTCACTTTTTCAAACCTTTTGTCCTTTTGACACTTTTACCCTTCAACTTGGGTAAAATATCTTTTTTCTTTTTCTTCACTTTATTCTTCTTTCTTTGACTAAAAAAAATAACCGGGTGTTACAGAGCTTTTGCCTTCAGTGCTTTTAGAGTTGTATTTCCTTCGTATCTCTTTTCCAAGGCCTCCCATAATTTCTTAGACTGCTTGTTCTCTAAGAACTGATGAAATATGTCCTTAGGTATAGACTGAATCAACAAGGCATATGCTTTCTTTTCAACATTATGCAGAGTCTTTTGGGATTCACTCATTCCTCCCAAAGTCAATTTAACTCCATTAGCACTGACTGGTACCATGTAACCAGTCTTAATGGATGTCCAAAGGTTTGGGTCAACTCCATTCAAGTAGATTTCAAACTGCTATTTCCACTGTGGGTATTCATCCAAAGTTAACAACTTTGGCGGTTTGTTATGGTTTCATATCTCATTCTCCAGAAGTAGAAGGTTCTGGATACGTGTGTCCTTTCCAGCAGTGAATGCAGTAAAGTGGTCTTCTATTGCTTTAAACTTGGTAAACTTAAAACAGGACAGGTTCACTCGTGTCAATGAGCTATGCGAACGGGTCACTCGTGCGAATGAAAGATACGAATGAATTCAGTCGGGTAATTGGAGTTGGTCGTGCGAATGAGCAGGGCAATTGTAATCAACCGACTGGAGTTGCTTAGTCGTATGAATGGTCTAATCGTGCGATTGAAGGTTGCTGTGTTTGAAAACTCGAATATTTGAACACTTTGACACAAAATACGTTTTTTCCAAAAACCCTAATCTGCCGTTTGATGAAAAATCAAAACTTTAACACATGCAATCACCAAAAACACTTGTTGAAGCAAAAAGGTGACTCTTTTGATTAATAACGTTAGTTTTAACACCAAAACCAATTGAATCCATGCAAAATCACGAACCTTGCTCTGATACCACTTGTTAGGACCATTTTCGTACAGAGTACTAACAGATTCCGTGTGAGACCTTGTGTTAGGATCAGTGATCTAAGTTTGATTGATTAGAGAGTATCGCAGCAGAATTCGAACAATGAATTAGACAATTCACAAGAACACAATTGATATTCAATGTAAGAGTCAACAGTTATAGAGAGAGAGAATTCTGCAAATAGAATATTTCAGTCATATGCTTTCGTGGTGGCAAAATGTCACACGTACAATTAGGTCAACATCTCTTATATAGGAGATGTGACGTCTGCTGATGTCACTTGATAGTGACATCTAACAGATTTATTCAAACTACTGAAAGTTAACATAACTACTGAAGATGTCAAACAGCTGACATCTTTTTACAAAAATACCAAGTGTTAACTATCACTACAACTACTGAAAAGAAACTACTGAAATAACAACGACTGAAGAACATGCTCTTCAGTCATTTTACAAGTACTGAAATAAATAATAAAACTATTGAATGAAAACCATCACAACAACTGAAGAATGCTTCTTCAGCTGTTGTGACAAACTCTGAAGGCTTCAGTACTTGGACTTCTTGAACTTCAGTTGTTGTCATCAGCTGATGTCTTCAGTCTTTGTACTTCAGCTGTTGATCTTCAGTACTTTAGTCTTCAGCTGTTGATCTTCAGACTTTGGACTTCAGCAGTTGAAGTCTTCAGTACTTTAGTCTTCAGCTGTTGATCTTCAGACTTTGTCAAGTAGCTGATCAAGTCTTCAGCAGTTGTTGTGATGTCTTGTGGGACTTAAAGGTTTTTCTGATCTGGCTCATTGGTTCTTTTGGTCCAACACCTTGTTAGGATCTTTTTCATACAGAGTACTAACTGATTCTACATGAACCAAATCAAATAGTGTGGAATCCTATTTGATTGGCGATGCAATCAATGAGAACAACAACCCGATCGATATAACAATGAACTAAACGTTAAGAGTGAGTAGGGATCGATCAAGATCGAACTTTGAAGTTGGATTGGCTGTTTAGGACGCTCTTAAAGGATGCGGAGGAGTGTTCCGAACATCATACATCATTGTAGCAGATAACTCATCATTAGGATGAGAGGGAGGTAGGTTGAAGGACTTAAAAAATCCATCATAGTCGAAGAAGAAGAAGAAGGAAGGTCCTTTTCCAGCAGGGGGTGGTGAATCTTTTAACATCAACATTGCACCACACTTCTACCTGACCTGATGAGTTATTATAAACTCTCTTGTCTTGTATACTATATCCAAGAAAGATACCTTCTTCAGCCTTCTCACTAAACTTCCCAGTCTGAGTTTTCTTTAACAACATGCACGGTGCACCAAATGGTTCGAGAAACTCCATGTTTGGTTTATGTCACTGAAGCAATTCATAACATGTTTTACCATGATGTTTGACCACCAAGACTCGATTGAGAGTGTAGCACGCATTCGCCAGTGCCTCGTTCCATAAAGGAATAGCAGTTTAGGGTGTGCTAACAATGTTTTTGTTGTCCCTATCAAGCTACGATTCTTTCTTTCAGCAACCCCATTCATCTGTGGAGTCTAGGCAGACGTAAATTGATGTACAATTCCTTTCTCTCTACAGAATGCCTCCATCCACCGATTCTTGAACTCTGTTCCATTGTCTGATCGAATTTTCCTTACTTTCAGCTTGTAGAGTGATTCCAAATTAGTTACTAGATGTTTGAATGAATCAAAAGTCTCTGATTTGGATTTCAGAAACATCACCCAAGAAAATCTTGAGTAATCATCAGTGACTATATAGCAGTACAAATCTCCAGCAATGCTCTTTGTGCCAGATCCATGTGTAGAAGCTCGAGAGGAATATCGATAGAATTAACTTTATTTGCCTTGTGAGACTTCTTGGTCTGTTTTCCTTTCTTACATGCTACACAAAAATCCAAAAGTTGGAAATTCTTGACAGTTACTCCATTCACTAGATCATTTTGTATCAGATGATTCATCTTCCTAGGATTAATGTGTCCCATTCTCCTATGCCAGGAGACTAAATCCCTCTTGTTGCCTTTGACAAGAAGCATTGCATAGTGGTCTCATTTGTGGAGGCGTTTGATAGATCTAAGACATACAAATCATTATATCTTGAAGCTGACATTAGAACTTTATCCTCCTGGATAACATAATCCTTTTACAACACGTAGCACTTCTTGTTGTCAAACACAACTTTGAATCCTTTATCACAGATCTGGGAGACTGAAAGCAAGTTGTTTTGTAGTTGTTGAATGTTGTTGACCTTGTCAAACTTCACTTTCTCGTTTCCCACTTCACCTTGAGCAGTGATGTAACCTCCTTTATTTCCAGCAAATGATACATGTCCCCCTTTAATTTTTGACATTAAAAAGGAAAGGTGAATTCCTGGTCATGTGCCTGGACGCCCCACTATCAATAATCCAGGTATTTGTGATAGCATTGTAGCCGACACCCTGCATATTCAAAGGAATTGATCGGTTCAGGTTTGGGACCCAAGCCTTAACAGGCTTGGGTGACCCAGAGGAATCACACATTAGGAACTCAACCCCCTGTCCTTCAAAGGATGAGGCCACATTGTTCTTCTTCTTGTTCTCATTATCAGACAGATTACTTGATTTCATCGTCCATAAGCCAATTTTATGTAAGGTCTGTTTGTGATAAACATATGACTGGTTTATAGTTTGAACTTTAGGTTCCATACTACTCTTAGGTGGAGTATTAGATCTCATTTTAGAAAAACTTGGTTTTTCATCATAAAGTTCAATTTTATTTTTGGGCATTATATGATAATAAGGACAATTAGGATAAATATGTTCTCGTTTTCCACAGTTATAGCATGATCTCCCTTCTATAGATTGAAGAAAATTTTTATGTGGGGTTGAGTTTAGTAAGGGTGTGAGATGTGTCTGGTTGGGTTTTGTCACTTCTCTTTTAGATGTTTCAGCTTCTTTAACAAAATTAATTGTTTTAACATTTTTAACATCTTTAACTTTAAGTTTATTTGGACTTTGATGAGTAACACATTTTTGGTTAACTGGATTAGTCATTTTGGGTTCAGAAGTAAGCGTGTGTGAACCTGACCTTAAATTAACCTTTTCAATTTGATCATCCAAATTTTCTATAGGCATCTTATCTTTGGATTTCAAAGTAGACTCCTTCTGTTTAATGCTATTCTTCATAGGTTTCCCTATAGAATCGGGATCACTAACCAGGAGGAGTGGACACCACATGATCCTTTACTGGGTTATTATTTATTGGTCTACATTTAGTGTTCAAAAGGATCACATGTGGTGGCGGAACTACTTTATAACCCAGACCTACCCTATTATTTCGTTCTTTCACTAAGTTGTGAACTATGTGTGAAGAACTAGCGAAACTATGCAGTTTTTGTTTTAAGGATTTAACTTCGACTTATAAAACTGGTTTTTCCTTTTTTGTTTCTTCCATAGAATTTAAATAAAACTTTATTTCATTTGCTTGATTTAATGCAACAAGCTCGGTTTCCCTTAGTTGTTTTGTTAAAAGTTCTATTTTTTTCTTAGAAACTACACTCATTTTGTTTGAAAGTACGATTTGCCTCAGTGTAGAGTTGTAAGTCATTTACTAAATTATCATTGTGTTCTAATAACCTTGCAAATTTTACATTAATGCTTCAAATTTATCACATTCAGTACAAGCATGTTTATCAAATAATTGGTCATTAGAACTTACCTGAGAGAAATCAGATGAATCAGCCATCAAAGCTGTATCAGCCTCTTTGTTGACCGGAGATTCTAAGTTTGTTGCTCTGAGCTCATCCTCAACCAAGTGATTTACAACATTCACAACTTCTTTCGTATCTGACATCGCTTGCTCAGCTACGATCTCACCTTCACTAGCAGATCCATCATCCAATGCCTCTACAAAGGCAATATTGATTCACCTAGAGAAACAAAGCGGAAGGACTAGTCTTGCCCTTCATCACCTTAAGCAGTTAGAGCCTTTATCTCTTTACTTGAAGAAGTAGTTCTAATCACGTCTTTGTCTTGACGGTTGAAAGTGGGAAATGGATTTCCATTTCCAGTTTTCTTGGGCTTTACACATTCATGTTTAAAGTGCCCCTTTTCACCACAGTTGAAGCATGTGACAGGGCAGAATCTAGTTGTATCTTTACTAGATTCTGCCCTGTCTTTTTGACAAACTTCTTTGCTCTTTTGACAGCACTAGCCAAGGCCCACATTATGTCCATTCTTTCTAGCTCATTTTCATCAACTTGCTATAATCCTCATCTGCAAGATGATAGTTTCCAATCTTACCGAAAACTAAACCATCATAAGATTGTACAATGGCCGCTAGAAGATCCATGTGCTCTTTGGCAACCTCCACTGTGACATTACCGAGATTCTCGGTCTTCAAATTTGTTGTATTTGCTTCAGGAACTATGTATTGGGTTCCAGATGGCCCTGACATTTCTATTCCTGATGCACTATTTTGGGAAAGAAAAGAAGAACTAGACACGAATGGTGTTTGTAATGGTGCCCCTGAAACAGCTGGAGTTGGAATTGAGTTGTAATGTGAAGGATTCTGAACATAGGATCCTTCAACTTTTATTTTGTTCTCAGTTCTTCATCCCTTAACTTCAAGATGAAATCATTTATGTCTAACGTCACAAGAATGTCTGTAGAGATTATATGAAGAGGCTAAAGCAACCAAACACTCAAAGTGTTTCTGCATGCATGCTGCACAAGTACTGAAGAAGAATGCTTTGGAAGTTACACACATGCAATAGAAATATTCTAATTGTGAAATTTTTCAAAGCCAAAGATGAAGTCTTCCGAAGCTTCAGAGACAAAGTCTTCCAAAGCTCAACTCTTGAAAACAGATTTCTTCCAAAGACTTTTAACAACATGCTTTATCTGATGTACTTTTCCATAAAGTTGGACCCCTTTCCGCTACAACTCTGTAAAGTCACCAATTTACATGAGTTGGTGAAAAGGTCCATGCTTTTGGTTACTGTACATTGAGGTCTTGAGTCTGTAACTTTCTACTTCATGTACTTTGTCCTTTTTGTAATAGATAAGGATATGAGCTATGGCATGTCATAGTCACAAAGTCAAAAAGGCAATCTACCTTTTTGACTCTAAATTGATTTTGTGTTGTGTCTAGTCAGTTGTATGTAGCTGGCTTTCATAGTATGGCTGGCTATAGGATGTAGTATAAGTATCTCACGTTCTTATAACTTTCCTTTATGCTTTGTAACACTTGTAATAGAACATTGAGAAAGCAATGTACTATAACCTTGAAAACAATCTCATTGTGTCTCTTGCTCTTGTGTTCTGTCTCTTAATTACTTGTGTTCTTAGTGTCATTACTTGTGGTTAATCCAGCTCACTATTTGATTAAGTTGAGTTACTCTCCTCTTTGTGTTGTTGTGTTGTAAGTGACCACCCTTCAACGGTCCTGCATTTGGTATCAGAGCTTTCCAGGCTCTGGATATAAGATCTCATCATCTTAAGATCCCTCACACACAAAAATACTCAACTTTTCAAATGGCAGCCATTTCCAAAACTGATATAGAAACTGGAACCATGAACAAATCTCCATTGATCACTCTTGAAGACTTTGATACCTGGTGCCTAAGAATAAAAGGTTTCATCAGGTCTCAAGACTCAAGAATGTGGGAGTCTGTTGAGAATGGACCTTACATACCAATCACCCCTTCTGCTATTAGTGGTGGTATGATCCCCAAAGTTGTGGCAAACTACTCTGATGAAGACAGGAAGAGAGTAGAGATTGATAGTAAAGCCATAACAGCCATTTAGACTGCTCTTCCAAACTCTGTATACAGAGGTTTCAAGAAATGCAAAACAGCTAAGCAGCTGTGGGATGCATTGAAACTGATGTATGAGGGTTCCTCTGAAGCCAAGGAGAACAAGAAGGATCTCCTGAAGCAACACTTTGAAAACTTCACCTTCAAAGCAGGTGAAACCATGACTCAGCAATACTTCAGGTATCTTGAGATAGTGGATACCCTTGTGGATAGAGGAGTTGCTCTTGAGAACAGAGACATTGTAAGGAAGTTCATGTCCTCACTTCCTAGGCAGTGGACACACTACTGTGCGGTGATCAAGAGGACTGAGAACCTCAAAAGTCTCACTCTGACAGAGTTATATGGGATTCTCAGTGGCTACCAGATGGAAATGAACATGCAAGGTTCATCTCGCAACTCCAACAATCAAATGGGTTCAGCCTTTCATCTGGTTGAAAGGGATAGCATAGAACCCTAACATCATCTCATGTGCTACCCTGACAACTCATCAAAGGATCCTTTCATCTCCTTCCTAGAGACACCAAGGGAGAACTACAATCAAGGAGGGCCATTCCAAGAGACAAGTTCTTCTCAAGCCTTTTGCAGGATCGGTTAAGAGTCACTTTACACTTAGTTTTTCTATCAAACTTACTTGAACAACACTCGGATAATGATAGAATCAATAAGGGTTGATCACAATATAGCACAAGAAGTAATTTTCAAGGTACTTTTATATATTGCTTCACAACTCAAGTATTACAAGACTCTTGCAAGCAGTGTGGAATGAGTTCCAATGAGAACCTATATATAATACTACCTACAGCCGGATATACTTTGATACCAGCTGGGATCCTATAACTAAAGCCTATACTACAAGACTATAGTTTAAGGTATCTCGGATAAAGTCTTATCTGAGATTTGGTAGTCAGGACATGTCCATGACTTACCTTTTGTCACCAACTAAAGTTGGTAACATGTACTATCATAGAAAGGTAAACAATGGAATAAAGTATGGTCAACTGCATGGCTCTTTGAGAAAACGCCATACAGTATCAGTGGTCTGTAGCGAAGTGTCAGAGAGCATACTTATGTCCACTGATTCATAGAAGTGTCTTCCAAAGGTTAAATGGCTTCGGAAGAACAAGTACTTCCGAAGCCACTTATACTTCAGAAGAGGCTGCTTCTTCTAAGGCTTGGGAACTTCTTCTTTCCTTCACACTTCAGAAGTAGTCTTCTGATTGCTCTTCTAAGACTTGATCTTCGTAAGCATGCTCTTAACTTCGGACATAGAACTCTGTCTTTGGAAGTTGATCTTTCACTTTGTCTTTGAAAGAACTCTACAACCTTCGGTAGTTCCATGCTAAGCTTCGGAATCCTTTGCATGTAGCACCAAAATTATCTAAGTGATTTGGTTTTGATTGCACCAGCCTTCTTCTTGATCTAACACCTTTGTGTCTTCTGATGAAAGTTGTGGCAGATTTCTTTTCACCCTTGAAGACCTGGATTGTATCAATCCAGATGATCTGGAGTACATGGAGATAGTTCAATAGATGGCTCTTCTCACTCATAGAGCCAAGAAGTTCTACAAGCAGACGGGAAGGAAGTTTCCAAGCAGTGCAACTAGTGGAAAGTTTGGGCTAGACAAAGGCAAGGTGTAACACCCGGTTATTTATTATTTTGAAGCCGACGAAAGGAGAAAAAGAAATAAAGTCCAAAGTCAAGGGACCAAACTCGCCAACGAGAGAAATTTGGGTGAGTGGGGGTATTTAAAGGGAGAGGGCAGCCCTTACCCTCTCCCCACACCCACAAATCAACCAAAAAGAGAGAAAGAAGAGAGAAAAAGGGAGAAAAGTTGGTTCGAGTTGGTTCAAGAGGGCAAAATCGTCGAGTAGCGGGTCAAATCAAAGCTTTTCTCGTTGTGGTCATTTATGTGAGTTCTAGGACCCTTCTTTTACATGTTTTTGAATCATTTGGGGCTGGAACACATCTAAAAATCAGGTTTTTGGTGTGTGTGTGTTTGACCCGTTTATGTATGTGTGGGTATGTGTATGATTCGTTTGGGTCTCGTGTTTGGGCTTGTGTGTGCTTGAATGATGTTGTGGCATGCATTCCTAAGGTTTTAGGATGGTTGATCTGGGCTTAGAATGGGTTTAGATGAGCTTAGATGTCAAAAATGGCATATTGGGTTCGGGATGAACTACATTCTGCACCCGCTAGGGCTAGGAGACCAAATGGAGGCCATACGGCCGATTGAGGTGCAATTGAGGTTCATTCGCATGACTGAGGGTTCATTCGCACAACTGAGAGTTCATTTTCATGATTGAGGGTTCATTCGCACGACTGGGAGCCCAGTCGCATAAATGCTCATTCGCATTAGTTCCATCTGCATTAGGTCCATTCGCATGGGACTCATCCGCATTAAGTCCATTCACATTAGTTTCATTTGCATGATTGGGTGTTTCATTTCCATTAGTTCCATCTGCATTAGGTCCATTCGCATGGGACTCATCCGCATTGAGTCCATTCGTATTAGTTTTATTCGCACGATTAGGTGTTCATTCGCATAGGTGTTCATTCACATAGGTGTTCATCCGCATTGGTTCAATCGCATGATGTTCAGTCGCCTGGAGTCCATGCGATTGAAGGGTGCCCATACGCCCAAGTAGGGCTGGTGTACCCGAGGGAAGTGTAGTTTATTTACTGACTTTCGGGGGAAAATGCAGATGTAAGTTTTGACGTGAAAGTTCCTGTAAGTTCATGTAAGATGACTGTTGAGGCCTTAGAGAGTATGTTGGGTGCTGAGAAGTTTGTACAAATCCTTGGTAGACAGGAAATACGGTCTGTCACCTTGGATGATATGTACCCTCTGTTGTTGCCCTTTGAAAAGAGTTAGTTGATAGGAACTATAATCATATTCCCATCTAACTATAGGTTCCAATTCAAGACCCTCTACCATTTGTAGAAAGGCAGTGCCTTTGGTAGGAGGTCTTTCCTTGTCTTCCTGTCTTCTCAATCTCAAATCTTCTTCAATCTTGGCCTTTACAGTTAGCTCAGCTGGATGAAAACTGCTGAGATGATGTATGATGAGTGCAATAGCTTCAGAGTTGGAGGGGTTGGAGAATGGCTTCTCTGCTAACTCAGCAATGTCAAATCTGCTGGAGTGTAACAGAGAGGTTGCATTAAGTCAGTTGACTTTGCCATTCTTCCTCTCAACAACAAAGTTGTGAGAAGTTTCATTGAACCTCCACCGGATTATTCCTTTTCTAGGCACAAGAGACTGACTGGGAATCTTGTCCTCTTTCTTAGTATCTAGCAGAGTTACCAGTTTCCTTCTATGTTTCTTCTCTTCATCATTCAGTGAATCTGAGTTGAGACATAGAAGTCTAGCTACCTGGTCCAATGTTCCTCTATGTAAATCAAGGAATTGATCTCTTGTGAGGGAACAAGAAGATCCATCAACATAAGTAGTGTTGACAGAATCTTCATCACATGAGACCTCGCTCAAAGTTGTGTAGTTGATTAGCTTAGTCTTGATTACCTTGAACTCCTCAAGAGAGAGATGTTGAGAAGGCTGAGGGGATGGTTTGGATGGTAATTGGGTAGGTTGAGGTTCAGAGGTTCTGGGAAGTGTTTCAGGTTAAAGGATGGGAATTTTAGGTGGTTAAGGTGAGGGAGTGGATGTGGGTTCAGGGGTGAAGTGTTCGGTTTTGATAGTGAAAGGTAGGGGTGAGGGTTCAGGTTGTGGTTGGATGATTGCAGTGAAGGTCATCCCCTTTACCATTCTGTACATCTCTTTTCTCTTTCCCAACCATATGTTAGCCTTGATTTCACTGACAAATCGTTGGAGTGTCTTCTTAGACATGGGACCCACCTGCCTTCCAGAGAAGCCATTGGCCCGAAGATAGTCTTTCATCCAGGCCTTTTCACTGAGCTTCCTGGTTGCAGTGATCCTAGCTTCTTCTTCCTCCTTCTTCTTCTTCTTCTCCTTTGTGTTTTCTCTTACAGCCTTTCTTCTTTCCTTCTCCATTTGATCCTGCTCTTTGTTGCAGAGCCAGAGGATCGTCTCATCATTGTGTGGAGAGAGTTCTTGAAGATTAAAGCCTCTGGAGATTAGGAAATTTATCCTGTCTCTCCTCAGCTGCAATTCAACTTCCTTCTGTTCTTCTTTTTCTTTCTCCAAGGCCAACCTGGCTTCTTCTTCAAGTTTCAGCTGGGTTGCCTTCTCCAGATTCACCAACTCCTCTAGTGGTAGCAGGAGTGATTCTTCACTGGCAGCTCCCAATTGGATAAGCTGGTCAATGATCTCTTCCCTTCTCTTATTGTTGACAGCCTCCTGACAGCTAGCAACTTTTCAGTTGGAAGTCTTCCTTTCTTCTTTAGTTTCTCAATTTTCTCCTCTTCCTGAATCTCTTCCACAGTCATCCTTCTTTTCCCTTTATCTTTTGAAGTGCCTAACTGTGGTGGTTCTTGGAGAGTGGATTCTGATTCTAAGAGAGGCAGAGATGGTGTCTGGGATGGAGGTAGATTCAGAAAGTCCTTGCTATTCACCTCAGATGCCATTTCAAGGATTGCATCTGTGATCAATTCCTCAGACATTTTAAACAGTCCATCCGCAGCTTCCATTTCAGCTTCGGAAGATTCAGCTTGTTCTTTCGAGGCTTTAACCTTGGCTTTGAAAATTTGAGGAGATGCAGATTCTGTCCCAACTGTTTTAGTTGCTGGGCCATCAGTCTCCATTTCCCCTTCGAAATGAATCTTAGCTTCCATGTGGACCTTAGGTTGACCAACTCCTTCCACAGTGGTAGAAGGTGCAGTAAGCCTCTAAAGCTCTTCAGCTCCAAAGTAGATCATTGCAACATTTGGATTTGGCTGCTCAGTAGAGGATCTGAACAGAAACTTGGTGAAGAGTCTGTAGAGATCACTCAACATCTTTGGGTCGACTTGAAGAATGACTTGAGATGGCTCAGACACAATGATAATAAGAGTAGAAGATGTTGAAGTTGAAGTGTGGCTCTGTGGGTCCTCAAGTGTTTGTCTCTGAACATTCTCCCCCCTTTTGGTAGCATTATCTTAAGAGCTAGATAAGCTAGAGGAAGAAGTCAATGAGACCTGAACAAGTACATACCTAACAGATCTCTCGGTCTGTTTCTTAGCTAGTTGAGCCTTGAGTTTGTCAATATCAAGTTGCTTAGTGGCGGACCTTTCTTCTAAAGTCCTAACCAAGGATTCAAGGTTTGAGACTTTAGATAGAAGGTATTTAATGAGGAGTTGCATGCTTTCCTCATCTTCTTTTGAAGAATCATAAGGAGATAAGGTAACATACCTGGTATGTTCAGCCACACCACCAGATGTGGTTTCTTGGCACATTGGTTTCCCGTGCTTAATGATGTCTCTTTCAGAGTCATCAAAAGGCTCGGTTGCCACATATTCAGTCTGAGATATGTTACCACTGTCCATAAGGTCCATTGAGACACCTTCTGTAGTGGTAGCTGAATCGGCATAAGTCCCTTCCGCATCAGTGGGACTCACCTCAGTTATGGGTTGCTGATGGGGGCTAGAGATAAGGGATTTCTCTGGGCTTTGTTGATCTTGGAAAGGGTGTTGTAGATCAACATCATTTCCATGGAGAGATGTTTGGGGCGTATTTGGTATGTGATGGTGATAGGTGGAGAAGGCAGTGTTGGCATTGTGGAGGAGGTCGCTGGTGTAGGTTCATCCCCTGTAGGGTGAACAGGGATGTCACCAGGAGCTATATGCTCAATCATACCTGGAAGTAGAGAAGTGTACCTTCCAGTGAAGTTGGTGGACACCTTCATCAAAGTCTTGAAGATGGTAGGCCTCATGTGAGGGACAGTTAGAGTAGCTGCACAGACAAGCATACTCTGTTCCAACTCACAGTTGATTATGTGTTGAATGAATCGGGGATACATAAAGAATGTCTCCCTTTGAAGATCCCCAATCAGATTGGTGAACACAAATCTTGAGTAATTGAATCGCAGGCCTCTCACCAATCCATGAACTAAGCATCCTAGTTCATATGGGATTTGATCCCATCCACCAGACTTGTTT
Source organism: Flaveria trinervia (assembly GCA_025506515.1). NCBI lineage: Eukaryota > Viridiplantae > Streptophyta > Magnoliopsida > Asterales > Asteraceae > Flaveria > Flaveria trinervia. The sequence goes on along the minus strand of CM046443.1, from coordinate 35,863,433 downwards.
GACAGACAGCGGAGAACAACACGAAGGAGGAACTTCCAGTTGTAGGAGAAGTTGAACTTGTAGATTGTCGACCTGCTTATGTCTCCACCATATCCCATTAGGATGTAGGTGTTGTCTAAATCTTCTTTGGGGAATTAGTAGGAGCTCTTTCATCATGAAGCTCTAGATGCTCCCTAATGAGTTGTTCAATGATGATCAACTCCTATCCAAAAATGCTGGACCTCAATACATGAATCCCATTTAGGGTTTCGGCTTGACCATTTCCCCAAAATTCGGCCATTTGGTTGGAGTAAACAGTGGGGTTAATGGTAAAGGCTGTGTAGTAAGATGATTAGGTAAGAAAGGAGATGATTTTAGAGAAGTCAGCATCTCTTGATGAATCAAGAAGTGAGACTTGGTTGTGCTGAAGGTTAAATGTCATTGGAGAAGAGTGAATGCAGATGAAATTTGATTTTAGGTAAAGTTTGAGTGAAGAGAAATTTCTAGGGCAGTAAAAATTGCAAGTAAGAATATGAAATTGAATAGTTGAGATTATTTAAAAGAGGGTGGGAAGGCGGTAATGGGGGTTAGGATAAGGTGATGTGAAGGTTTAGTGGATGAATTGACAGTGGCGGTAAGGTTAAAATCAGTTAAAAAGTCCGATACCATTAACAAAATCTTTGCTTTTTACAGTGTGGGGCCCAAGAGATTTACGTTACACAGTGTAATCTTTCTTCCGAATGTAAAACATTTCCGAAGGTAATTTGTCTTCCGAAGGCAATTCTTACTTCCGAAGCAAAAACTTTGCTTCCGAAGGTTAGGATTTCTTTCTGAATGGAGAGTGTGTAAACCTCAGACGTAGATTTGATATGCAATCAATAGCTTCTTTCAAGACCAAAAACTCTTCCGAGAAGAAAATTATCCTTTGAGAAATTATGCTTCGGAAGATATAAAAATAACTTCCGAGGGTTAATTTCTCTTTGGAAGAAATTTACACTTAGAAAATTTCAGAAAGACCTTTTGTAACAGGGCTTAAATTGTATTGACATATGACATTACATATTAAAAAGGTTTTCAAAAGTGTTAATCTCATTAATGTTTATCATCCCAATAGCTGTTATTAGATACTTAAATCTTTGTTCATCAAAAGCTTTGGTGAACAAATCAGCATATTGTTCATTTGAGTCAACTTTGATTACATAATTAGATTTCTCTCATGAATATCTCTAATGAAATGGTACCCGATGTCAATATGCTTTGTCTTGGAGTGCTTCACCAGATTCTTAGTAATGGAGATAACACTGTTGTTGTCAATATGGATAGGAGTACTCATAAAGTTGAATCCATAGTCTAACATCTGATTCTAAATCCATAGCAGTTGAGCACAGCAGCAAGCTGCAGCAATGTATTCAGCTTCAGCAGTTGATGTAGAGACACATGATTGCTTCTTGCATTGCCATGAGATGATCCTTCCACCAAGAAATTGACATCCTCCTGATGTGGATTTCTTGTCAATGTTACAGCCGCCATAGTCACTGTCAGAGTAACCATAGAGATTGAAATCCTTGTTTCTGGGATACTAGAGACCTAGTTTGGGTGCTCCTTTGAGGTAGCTGAGGATTCTCTTAACAACAGCTAGATGAGAGACATTTTGAGCAGCGTGATATCTTGTACAAATGCATGTAGCAAACATGATATCAGGTCTACTGGCTGTGAGATACATCAGAGAACCAATAATTGCCCTATACTGATGTTGATCAGTATCCTCCCCCTTAAGGTCAGGACAAAGATTGTGGTTTCTAGGTATGGGTGTCTTGGCAGGCTTACAATCTTTCATTTCAAATCTTTCTAAGATGTTAGAGACATACCTAGATTGATTAATGAAAAACCCTTCCTTCATTTGCTTTACTTGAATTCCAAGGAAAAATTCCAATTTTCCCATAGAACTCATCTCAAACTTTTTCTTCATAATGCTCTCAAAGTCCTTACACATTTGGTCATTTGAAGAACCAAATATGATATCAACAACATAGACTTGAATAAGCAAAATATCCTTTCCATACTTTCTGATGAAGAGAGTCTTATCAATGGTACCTCTAGTGTAGCCATTCTTCAGAAGAAACTGAGACAGAGTCTCATACCACAGCCTAGGTGCTTGGTGCAGCCCATATAGAGCTTTATCCAATTTGCACACATAGTTGGGATGTTGTGGGTCTTCAAATCTTGGATGTTGGCAAACATAGACTTCCATATCTATATCCCCATATAGAAAGGCACACTTGACATCAAGTTGGTAGACACTAAAGTCCTTGGATGGAGCATAAGCAAGGAAGATCGTAACTACCTCAAGTCTTGCAACTGGTGCAAAGACATCAGTATAATCAATTCCTTCCTCTTGTGTGTATCCTTGAACTACAAGTCTTGTTTTATTCTTGATGATCAAGCCTCTAACATCTCTCTTGTTTCTGAAAACCCATTTAGTGCCTATTGGTACATGACTAGTTGGAAGCTGACATAGGTTCCATACCTTCTATCTCTTGAATTGAAGTAGCTCCTTTTGCATCGATTCAAGCCATCTACTATCTTTCAAGGCATCTTTTACCTTCTTGGGTTCCATTTGAGATAGAAAGCATGAGTACAAGCAGACATTCCCATAATGAGTCTGTCCACTTGTTCTCACACCCTCAGTGACATCCCCTATGATGTTCTCGGCAAGATGAGTGTTATGAATCCTAAGGCGAGGAATCACTTCCAAATGCAGAGATAGATCCAGGTTGGACATATTCTGCTCAGGAACTGTCACACTCTGTCCAGCTGCTGTTTCAAAATCATTCAATGAAGACTGATTGAATGAGTGAGAAACATCATCAATGGTTGGTTGTGAAGTAGTATTAACAATTTCCTGTTCCTTCAAAACACTACTTCCTTCTGCCTGGTGTTGTGGTGGATCACCTGATGAGTTTTGAGGCTCAGCAAGTGATTCACTTGTTGAAGCTTCATTATTCCTTGATATGGTTAAACTATCAGATCTGTGAATGGTGGAAACATCATTTATTGCAGCTCTTGGAGAATTTGGAAGAGGTCTGGGTAGCTCAAACAGTTGATCATCAACAGCAGTATCAGCATCATTTTGAGCACCTGTTCCAGCTAAAACATTCTCACAAGATAGTTTAGAATAGTTTGGAAACAATTCTAAATCAAAGATACGATCATGGCCATTCCCCCTAACACAAGGAGTGTGCTCCTTAACAACTTTGTATACTCTATAAGCTTTGGAGCTGGAAGAGTATCTAACAAAGATAGCATCATCCGACTTTTCGGCAAATTTTGCTAAATTGTCTTTTATGTTAAGTATGGTACACCTACTGCCAAAGGACCTTAGAAAGCCAATGAACGGTGGCCTCTTGTTCCATAGCTCAAGAACTACAAGAACTCTGTTCTGCACATAGCATGCAGTGCTGACTGCCTCTGCCCAGAATGTTAGAGGTAGTTTTGAATCAGCTAACATAGTTCGAGCAGCCTCAATAAGTGTCTTGTTCCTCCTCTCAGCAACACCGTTTTGTTGAGGAGTTCTGGGAGCACTATATTATCTGGCAATCCCTTTTGAGTTACAGAATGAGTCAAGAACAAAGTTCTTAAACTCAGTCCCTTGATCACTTCTAATAATTTTAACCTTGTGATCAATTTGATTTTCTATTTTAAGAATAAAAGATTTTAATGTTCAGTAGTTTCATCTTTAGTTCTTAAAAAGAATACCCATGTGAATCTTGTAAAATCATCAACTATCACAAGGCATTATGATTTCCTTCCGATGCTCATTATACTAGTAGGACCAAAAAGATCCATGTGCAATAAGTGTAATGGAGTAATGATAGAGTTAACACATTTGGATTTGTGAGATGTCCTGTGTTGTTTCCCTTTCAGGCATGCAACACAGTTATCTTTGCAAGAAAGAACCCCTTTTTAGGCAAACCATGTACCAAGTTATTTTTAGCCAATTTATTCATTGTCTTAAAATTTACATGACACATACATTTATGCCATAGTGTTGATTCATCACTATTAGCTTTGGAAAGAAAGTATGATACTTCTCCCATTGGGGAAGCATTGTTCATATCCAGCTTGTACATATCCCCTTTCATGGGAGATCTAAGAAGCACCAATTCTGGAGGAATGATCATCCCTCGTTAGAGGATAATGCACTCATGTTCTGTGAAAAGCATCTAGTGCTTTTGATCACATAATTGAGAAACACTTACCAATTTTTGTTCAAGCTGTTTGACAAACTGAACTTTGTCAACCTTTAATTTACCATTGGATATACTCCCTCCGCTAGAAATATATCCTCCGGCCTCACCTCCAAATTGGACAGGACCTCCATCATAGTTCTAAAACTATTGAAGGAGAGATATGTTCCCTGTCATGTGCCAGGAGCATCCACTATCCATAATCCAGACATTGTTGTTCTTGTCATAAGGATGACCTTGCACATAAGACGAGATTGTTAGTTTTGTTTCGAAGCCCAAGCCTTGCTGGTCTTGGGTTCTTCCAAAGACAATGGCATATTTGAACCAAATGATATGCATGGGGGTTCAATAGAGGTATTTGAAGAAGAGGTTTGGGCTGCAACATCTTCCTTGATCTTCCAGTCCACCCTTTGGTTGATCTTGGAGGATGAGCTTGTTGAAGCTTTTGTAGTATGGCCTTCTTCCGAAGCTTCTTTCTTTTCAGAAGAAGCCTTCACCACCTTTCCTTCCAAAGCAGTCTTCTTCTGGGATGGTTTCAAGGGAGCTTTCTTGTTCTTCTGTACCTTGGTAGCTTTTGCTTCCGAAGCCATTTTCCCTTCGGAAAAAATAGTTTCTTCTGAAAGCAACCTTGCTTCCAAAACTAGCTTTCCCTTCTTCATCATTTTGAAAAGGTCCAAATGTGAAACCTTCCCTTACTCCTTTTTTCCTAGCATTATTTGCATAATGTGTGCTTGCAGGATTGTAGCAACAATCTTTTGCCATGTGGTTTTGCAGACTAGACATTATGCATGCAATGTTAGTCTTTTGGAAATGTGAGGGTTGCTACTTCTTGGGCTTCTTCTCTTCATCAGCAACTTTTCCCTTCAACTTCTGATCCTTTGTCAGGACATGAGTGCTGGTATTACATTCCTTTCCTGAATCAGAAGTACCTAACACTTGGAATCCAGCTAAGATAAAGACACCTTTCTGCTTTGGGTCAATCTTCAGCTTAGACTCAACCACCTTCTTGGCAGTTCTTCTGGCAGCTTTAGCTCTGCTTCTTCTGGCCTTAGTGGTTAGGATTTGATCTTCACAGGAGGAGATGGGCACTTCTACCTGTTCCTTCCCTATGGTGGCCACTATTGTTGCTTCATCCTTCAACTCTAGTGAGGAAAGGTCAGCAGTTGGAAGCTCTTGCTCCTTAGTACCACATCTAGGTTGTCTAATAGACTCATAGGAGTATGGTGGAGCAATTTCATTGGTTCCCAACCCTCCTTTGTTCTGATAACAAAGTTTGGAATGGGCGGATGATACAAGAATAGCTTGGATGTTCTGCTTAGAAATATCATGCTTCCTGGCTAGAGCCTCAGCAGTGACAAGCTGGGCTTGAGCCTCAGACAATTTGGATATCATATCCTTGATTTGAGTCTTGTAGTTGGTGTGTTCATGTTTTAAAAGAGACACAATTTTCTCTAACTCCTCAATTTTCTTTTGATAGTCAGATTCAGCTCTTTTAAAATCAGATTTTAAGATATTCAAAGACTCAATATCAGATCTGATTTCCATATTGTAATCCTGATAAAGTTTAACTTTAGCAATACAGGCTGGAGAACAGAGATGTTTATATACCTAAGTATCGTCTGTTCCTGCCATGAGAGCTTGAGCAGGAGTCACATCCTATACCATGAAACTCCAGTCAACTTCTTGAGCCATTGCAGTTGTTTCAGTTGACTTCCTAGTGGGCTTTGAGGTTGAGGGATGTGTGGAAGATTGTGGGGTGCCCGGATTGGTCTTGGGAGCCTTGCATTCCCTTGGAAAGTGACCGAGTTGGTTACAGTTATAACACTTTGCCTTGGTCTTGTCAAACCCAAACTTGCTGGTAGTTAGGTTTTGAGGGAATTGCCTTCCAGTTCTCTTAAAGAACTTCTTCGCTCTATAAGTTAAGAGAGCCATATGTTGGACAATGTCCACGTACTCTATATCGTCTGGACTAAAACACTCAAGATCATCAAAGCAGTATTGAAAATAACCAGAGTGTCCATTTCCTGAGACAAAGGCACATCTTTCCTGAAAGGAATTGTCTTGAACCTGTTGAGACCTTGGAGTCTCAGGAAAAGTGATGTAAGGTCCAGATTAGCAGGATGGTTGCTGGTAAGTCAGGTTGTGCTGAGGTAGAGGGGGTGTTGAGCCTTCTGCAACCATTAAAGTGTTGCTAGCAGGAAGACTCATGGGTCTGCTTGTTTGGTGGCCTTTCTTACTCTCCATCTCTAGGTGATATCCATCGAGTATGCCATAGAGTTCAGTCATGGTGAGAGTGTTCAGATTCTCTATCCTCTTGATAGAGACATAGTAAAATGTCCACTCGTATGGAAGAGCACTCATGAACTTTCTCGTGAGATCTCTGAGTTCAGGAGTGATCTTCACAGACTGAAGAGAGGAGATAAGATCCATATACTTGAAATACTGCTGGCTGAGGGTCTCTCCCACAATATAAGTAAAGTTCTCAAACTGCTGCTTCAGTGAGTCCTTGTTTGAGTCATTGGAGCTTGAATACATATGAGCAAGAGCACCAAACAATTCCTTTGCAGACTTACAATGCTCAAACCCTACCATGATGGAGTTCGGTATTACAGTCATAAGAATTGTCATAGCATTGCTGTCAATGTCTATCTTCTTTCGGTCTTCGTCAAAACAGTCTTCAACAACTTTTTCAATCATGGCACCATTTCCATCAGGTGATGCCACCTTCAGCTTATACGGACCGTTGACAATGGAGTTCCACATCTTGCTGTCTTGGTATCTGATGAAGCCTTCCATGCTCCTACTCTAAGACCTGAAATTTTAGGAGTAATGATGGGAGCCTTTGTCATGGTTCCCATCTCTACTTCGGACTTGTTAAGGGCCATTTTGGGTGATTGAGTTGTAGGGAGGAGTGAAAAACAAGTTGATTTGGATGGTTAGATTATGCAATTAAAAGCCTGAGAAGCTCTGATACCAATTGCAGGATCGGTTAAGGGTCATTTAACACTTAGTTTTTCTCTTAAACTCAGTTGAATAACACTTGGATAAAGATAGAGTCAATAATAGTTGATCACCATATAGCACAAGAAGTAAATTTTAAGGTACTTTTATATTGTTCCTCAACTCAAGTATTACAGGACTCTTGCAAGCAGTGTGGAATGAGTTATAATGAGAACCTATATATAATACTACCTATAGCCAGATATACTTTGATACCAGCTGCGATCCTATAACTAAAGCCTATACTACAAGACTATAGTTTAAGGTATCTCAGATAAAGTCTTATCTGAGATTTGGTAGTCAAGACATGTCCCTGACTTACCTTTTGTCACCAACTAAAGTTGGTAACATGTACTATTATAGAAAGGTAAACAGTGGAATAAAGTATGGTAACTACATGGCTCTTTGAGAAAATGCCATACAGTATCAGAGGTCTGCAGCGGAGCGTCAGAGACCATACTTATGTCCACTGGTTTATAGCAGTGTCTTCCGATGTTAAATGGCTTCGGAAGAACAAGTACTTCCGAAGCCACTTATACTTCGAAAGAGGCTACTTCTTCTAAGGCTTGGGAACTTCTTCTTTCCTTCATACTTCGGAAGTAGTCTTTTGCTTGCTCTTCTAAGACTAGATCTTTGGAAGCATGCTCTTAACTTCGAAAGTAGAATTCTGTCTTCGGAAGTTGATCTTTCACTTTGTCTTCAGAAGAACTCTACAACCTTCGGAAGTTCCACGCTAAGCTTCGGAAGCCTTTTCATGTCGCACCAAAATTATCTAAGTGATTTGGATTTGGTTGCACCAGCCTTCTTCTTGATCTAACATCTTTGTGTCTTCTGATGAAAGTTGTGGCAGATTTCTTTTCACCCTTAAAGACCTGGACAGTATCCAACTAGATGATCTGGAGTACATGGCTCTATCAGTAGATGGCTCTTCTCACTCATAGAGCCAAGAAGTTCTACGAGCGGACCGGAAGGAGGTTTCCAAGCAGTGCAACCAGTGGAAAGTTTGGGCTAGACAAAGGCAAGGTGTAACACCCGGTTATTTATTATTTTGAAGCTGACGAAAGAAGAAAAAGAAATAAAGTCCAAAGTCGAGGGACCAAACTCGTCAACGAGAGAAAGTTGGGTGAGTGGGGGTATTTAAAGGGAGATGGCAGCCCTTACCCTCTCCCCACACCCACAAATCAACCAAAAAGAGAGAAAGAAGAGAGAAAAAGGGAGAAAAGTTCGTTCGAGTTGGTTCAAGACGGCAAAATTGTCGAGTAGTGGGTCAAATCAAAGCTCTTATCGTTATGGTCATTTGTGTGAGTTCTAGGACCCCTTTTTTACACGTTTTTGAATGATTTGGGGCTGGAACATATCTGAAAATCTGGTTTTTGGTGTGTGTGTGTGTTTGACCCGTTTATGTATGTGTGGGAATGTGTATGATTTGTTTGGGTCTCATGTTTGGGCTTGTGTGTTTGAATGGTGTTGTGGTATGAATTCCTAAGGTTTAGGATGGTTGATCTGGGCATAGAATGGGTTTAGATGAGCTTGGAGGTTGAAAATGGCAGATTGGGTTTGGGATGAACTGCATTCTGCACCAGTTAGGGCTAGGCGTCGAATGGAGGCCATACGGCCGATTGAGGTGCGATTGAGGTTCATTCGCATGATTGAGGGTTCATTCGCACGGCTGAGGGTTCATTCGCACGACTGAGGGTTCATTCGCACGACTGGGAGCCCAGTCGCATAAATGTTCATTCGCATTAGTTCCATCCGTATTAGGTCCATTCGCATGGGACTCATCCGCATTGAGTCCATTCTCATTAGTTTCATTCGCACGATTTGGTGTTCATTCGCATTAGTTCCATCCGCATTAGGTCCATTCGCATGGGACTCATCCGCATTGAGTCCATTCGCATTAGTTTCATTCGTACGATTGGGTGTTCATTCGCATTAGTTCCATCCGCATTAGGTCCATTCGCATGGCACTCATCCGCATTGAGTCCATTCGCATTAGTTTTATTCGCATGATTGGTTGTTCATTCGCATAGGTGTTCATCCGCATTTGTTCAATCGCATGATGTTCATTCACCTGGAGGCCATGCGAGTGAAGGGTGCCCATAAGCCCAAGTAGGGCTGGTGTACCCGAGGGAAGTGTAGTTTATGTACTGACTTTTGGGGGAAAATGCAGATGTAAGTTTTGACGTGAAAGTTCTCGTAAGGTCATGTAAGATGATTGTTCAGGCCTTAGAGAGTATGTTGGGCATGATGATGACGATGTTGCATGATTATGCATGTTATGTATGTATGATGTTGCCCTGTATGATGATGATGTTGTGTATGTTATGTTCCTTATTATGATGTATGTTTATCTTTCCTGTGGCTTTACGTGTTATGTTAATGAATGAAATGAAAGTAGTATGTAACATAAAGTGAAAGATAATGAAAGAGGAACATGAAGTAAGAATGCATGCATTAATGAATGATGTAAGTAAAGAAAGTCTTGCAAGCTTTGTATGTCGGACACACCATTAAAAGGTGTTAGCCCAACGGTGTGCGGGTTCGCTACCCCGGGAGGATGCACATTGGGGTCTTTCTTTGTGATTAACCATTTGTATAGAACCATTGCTGCATACCCTAGGTATTGTGACCAGAGGTGTGATGCACCATTATACCTGGCCTATGATAGGCCTAGGTGAAGTTCCAGGAATAACAGGGTATGGCACATGGCATTGGTACACCTAAACTCTGCCCTAGGTACTTTGACCAGAGGTGCGATGCATCGTTATAGCTGTTCTATGATAGACCTAGGTCTAGTACCAGGAATAGCTGGGTAAAGTTTATGGTTGAAGGAAAGAAAGATGTAATGATGAAAGAATGTGAAAGTTAATGACGTACGATGAATGAAAAAAAGTTAATGAATGAAAGTATGAATGATTAGTGAAGATAATAATGATATTATCTATGTGTACGTATGATGTATGATCGCATGAAAGTAAAGAACGGTTTTAACGAAAAAAAAGTATGTTTTATTATAAAACTAGGACTCACTCAGCAACACTGACTTTTGTGTGTTCTAGTTGGTAGGTAATGATTGCTGAGGATGGCACGAGGTGGCTACTCAGCTCTTTTGAGATGGCGTGCATTTATAATGCTTTTGTGATGTAATTCAACTTGGGTTTTGTAATTGGATAATGATGTATTATTTTGCAAAAGCTATTATTTTGAAATGGAGTGTTTTGTTTAAATGTTCCGCTGCAATGTTTGTATGTAATATGATGAAAATATATGTTTTATGTGAAATGAATTACCAGTCATAAGCGTCCCAGGAACGGGGCCTTACAAGTTGGTATCAGAGCCAAAGTTTAAGTGAAATGGGTAAATTTTCAAAAATAAACCTTAACTTAAACTAAGAATGGGACGGAAATGGAAGGGATGCCAATCTGAGTAGTTGCGTGCCATTAGGTATTTTTGTAAAGTTAACCGGTATTATGTGCGCATGTTATGTGTTAAGTGTTGTTTGTAGATTTAAATACTGATGTAGTCAGGATAGGTAATGCTCGGGGTGTGAAGAGTAAAGTAAGTGGCTAATCACAAGGGCTGAGGTCAAGCGCCAGGGCATTCACTATGACACAAAAGGAAGCTAGGACGAACCCTGATGTTGTGTCCAGTACGTTTCTATCTGTGTTATTTGATTCGGGTGCCAGTAAAATTTTATGTCTATCGCTTTCTATGCTAAGCTGCCTGTTAGTAGTAGACGTGTCGATGCGCCCTTGATGTAGAAACTGCCATCGGTAAGTCTACCAGGATTACCGAGATGATAGAGAACTGTGATGTGGAGCTAGAAGGTCATAAGTTTCCTATTAGACCGTTTGTGATGACCTTAGGTTGTTTTTATTTGGTTGTTGGGGTGGATTGGTTGGCGGACTTCGAGGCGAACATTGTGTGTTGCAAGAAGATGATTAGCCTAACAGCGCTTGACAGGAGTTCGGTAACTGTTTATGGGGACCGGGTCACGGCAATGCGCAAAGTAATCTTAATGGTAGTGGCGGGAAAGTGTATAAGGCGTGGATGTAACGCCTACTTGGCTTATGTAAAGGATGTGGATACGCCAACACCACAACTATCCGATGTACCGGTTGTGTGTGACTTTCTAGTCGTGTTCCCAGAAGACCTGCTAGGAGTGCCACCTGACAGAAAGATCGAGTTCTAGATTGATCTGATACCGGGTGCCCGACCTGTTGCCAAGGCACCGTATCGGTTGGCTCCGACGGAGATGAAGGAGTTGATGGAGCAGTTGCAAGAGCTGCTTGATAAGGGGTTCATTCGACCGAGTATCTCCACTTGGAGTGCTCCGGTCTTATTCGTAAAGAAGAGAGACGGTATTATGAGGACGTGTATTGACTACCATGAACTGAACAAGTTGACGGTCAAGAACCGATACCCCTTACCGAGAATTGATGATTTGTTTGATCAGCTTCAAGGTGCCAGATGGTTCTCAAGAATAGACCTTCAATATGGTTATCATCAACTGAAGGTGAAGGAGCAAGACATTCCTAAAATAGCTTTCCGCACACGATATGGTCACTACGAGTTTCTTGTAATGTCTTTTGGTTTGACCAATGCGCCAGCTGCTTTTATGGATTTGATAGAATCGAGTGTGTCGGCCGATGTTGGATAAATCAGTGATTGTGTTTATTGATGATATCCTCATTTATTCAAAGAATGAAGAGGAACATGCCGGTCACATTTGGGAGGTTCTAGAGACGCTGAGAAAGGAGAAGTTGTACGCCAAGTTCTCCAAGTGTGCATTTCGATTGCGCGAAGTTCAGTTCTTGGGTCATGTGGTGAATCCCGATGGGATTATGGTGGACCCGGCAAAGGTGGAGGTAGTGATGCAATGGAAGTCTCCAAAGACGCCATTCGAGATTCGTAGCTTCTTGGGTTTGGCGGGCTATTATAGAAGATTTATCCAAAACTTCTCTAAGATTGCTTCCCTACTAACTAAGTTGACCGAGAGGATGTGAAGTTTGTATGGGGTCAAGCTCAAGACAAGGCGTTCGAAGAATTGAAGGCGAGGTTGACTCAAGCTCCTGTTCTGTCACTACCCGATGGAAGCAAAGATCTGGTGGTTTATTCTGATGCTTCATACTCGGGGTTGGGGTGTGTGTTAATACAGAGAGGAAAAGTTATAGCCTATGCATCCCAACAGTTGAAGATTCATGAGGTCAACTATCCTACTCATGACTTGGAGCTTGCAGCCGTGGTCTTTGCACTAAAGATTTGGAGGCACTAGCTTTACGGGATGAAGTGTGCCATTTTCACTGACCACAAGAGCTTGAAGTACTTCTTTGAGCAGAAGGATCTGAACATGAGACAGAGATGGTGGTTGGAACTTATAAAAGATTATGATTGCGAGATTCATTACCATCCGGGCAAAGCCAACGTGGTGGCGGATGCCCTTAGTCGGAAAGAGAGGCCCGAGCCGGTTCGGGTGAAAGCGTATCAGCTAATCATGACCTCTAACATAATGAAGCAAGTTAAAGAGTTTCAAGATGAAGCATTGAAAGAAGATCATCTTAACTCTGAAAGGATGAGAGGTCTGGTCGCAGAATTAGGTGAGAACACACTTGGTGTTAAAACCCGATGTGGACGGGTGTGGATTCCTCGTTTTAGGGATCTATGGGTGAAGATTTTCGATGAAGCTCACAAGACTCGATACTCCATTCATCCAGGTGCCACAAAGATGTATCAAGACATGAAGAAGGATTATTGGTGGCCGGGTATGAAACGGGACGTGGTAGAGTATGTGAGTAAATGCCTCACTTGTTTACAGGTGAAGGCCGAGCATCAGAAGCCGTATAGGAAGATCCAACCTTTGGATATACCGGAATGGAAGTGGGAGCACATCACCATGGATTTTATTACGAAGCTGCCGCGTACTCCGAAAGGGTATGATGCTATATGGGTGATTGTTGACTGCTTGACGAAGAGTGCTCACTTCCTACCGATCCGTAAGATATATTCATCTGAGAGGTTGGCTGATTTGTTTATCAAATAAATTGTAACTCATCATGGTGGGCCGGTTTCTATCGTGTCTGATCGTGACACCTGGTTTACATATAAATTCTAGAAGAAATTCCACAACGCCATGGGGACGAGGTTACATATTAGCACGGCTTGTCATCCCCAGACTGATGGGCAGTCGGAGAGGACCATTCAGAGATTGGAGGACATGCTTCGGGCATGTGTGATTGATTTTGGGGGAAGTTGGGATGATCACTTACCATTAGCTAAATTCTCATACAACAACAGTTATCATGACAACATTGGTATGCCACCTTATGAGATGCTATATGGTAGGAGATGCAGAACACCCATCTGTTAGGGTGACATTGGTCAAAAGGAGTTAGGGAGCGTCAAGGTAATCGAGGCTACGACTGAAAAGCTTGAAAAGATCAAGGCCTTCATGAAGACAGGCAAAGACAGGCAGAAGTCGTATGCTGATAAACGACATATACCGATTGAGTTCCAAATGGGTGACCAGGTTATGTTGAAGGTCTCACCTTGGAAGGGGATCATCCGATTCAGAAAGCGGGTCAAGTTGAGTCCAAGGTATATAGGGCCGTTCCGAATCATTGCTTGAGTAGGAGAGGTAGCCTATAGACTGGAGCTACCAGATGAGTTAAGTGGAATTCACCCGACATTCCACGTATCTCATCTAACGAAATGTTTGGTGGACGAGGATATGATTGTTCCACTAGAAGATATCGAAGTAGATGAACAACTCAATTATGTGGAGCAACCAGTGGCAATCATTGATCGAAAAGAGAAGAGGCTGAGAAATTAATTGGTTCCTCTTGTGCGTGTATAGTGGAAGCACAGGAAAGTATCCAAGTCAACATGGGAGACTGAGGAGGAAATGAGATAGCATTACCCATGTTTGTTCCAGGAATAACAGGTTTCGAGGACAAAACCTATTTAAGGAGGGTGGAATTGTAACACCCGATTATTTATTATTTTGAAGCCGATGAAAGAAGAAAAAGAAATAAAGTCCAAAGTCGAGGGACCAAACTCTCCAACAAGAGAAAGTTGGGTGAGTGGGGGTATTTAAAGAGAGAGGGTAGCCCTTACCCCCCCCACACCCACAAATCAGCCAAAAAGAGAGAAAGAATAGAGAAAAAGCGAGAAAAGTTGGTTTGAGTTGGTTCAAGAGGGCAAAATCGTCGAGTAGTGGGTCAAATCGAATCTCTTCTCGTTGTGGTCATTTTTGTGAATTCTAGGACCCTTCTTTTAAATGTTTTTGAATGATTTGGGGCTGGAACACATCTGAAAATCAGTTTTATGGTGTGTGTGTTTGACCGTTTATGTATGTGTGGGTATGTGTATGATTCGTTTGGGTCTCATGTTTGGGCTTGTGTGCTTGAATGGTGTTATGGTATGCATTCCTAAGGTTTAGGATGGTTGATCTGGGCTTAGAATGGGTTTAGATGAGCTTGGAAGTCGAAAATGGCAGATTGGGTTCGAGATGAACTACATTGTGCACCAGCTAGGGCTAGGCGACCGAATGGAGGCCATACGGCCGATTGAGGTGCGATTGAGGTTCATTCACACGATTGAGGTTCATTCGCACAACTGAGGGTTCATTCGCACAACTGGGAGCCCAGTCACATAAATGCTCATTCGCATTAGTTCCATTCGCATTAGTTCCATCCGCATTAGGTCCATTCGCATGGGACTCATTCTCATTAAGTCCATTCGTATTAGTTTCATTCGCACGATTGGGTGTTCATTCGCATTAGTTCCATCCGCATTAGGTCCATTCGCATGGGACTCATCCGCATTGAGTCCATTTGCATTAGTTTCATTCACACGATTGGGTGTTCATTCGCATAGGTGTTCATCCGCATTGGTTCAATCGCATGATGTTCAGTCGCCTGGAGGCCATGCGACTGAAGGGTGCCCATATGCCCAAGTAGGGCTGATGTACTCGAGGGAAGTGTAGTTTATGTACTGACTTTTGGGGGAAAGTGCAGATGTAAGTTTTGACGTGAAAGTTCCTATAAGTTCATGTAAGATGACTGTTAAGGGCTTAGAGAGTATGTTGGGCATGATGATGATTATGTTGCATGATTATGCATGTTATGTATGTATGATGTTGCCCCGTATGATGATGATGATTGTGTATGTTATGTTCCTTATTATGATGTATGTTTATCTTTCCTGTGGCTTTACGTGTTATGTTAATGAATAACATGAAAGTAGTATGTAACGTAAAGCGAAAGATAATAAAAGAGGAACATGAAGTAAGAATGCATGCATTAATGAATGATGTAAGTAAAGAAAGTCTTGCAAGCCTTGTATGTCGGGACATGCCATTAAAAGGTGTTAGCCCAACGGTGTGCGGGTTCGCTATCCTGGGAGGATGCACATTGGGGTCTTTCTTTGTCATTGACCATTTTATAGAACCATTGCTGCATACCCTAGGTACTGTGACTAGAGGTGCAATGCATCGTTATAGCTGGCCTAAGATAGGACTAGGTCTAGTTCCAGGAATAGCAGGGTATTGCATATGGCATTGGTACACCTAAACTCTACCTAGGTACTGTGACCAGAGTTGCGATGATCCGTTATAGCTGGTCTATGATAGACCTAGGTCCAATACCAGGAATAGCAGGGTAAAGTTTATGGTTGAAGGAAAGAAAAGATGTATTGATGAAAGAATAAGAAAGTTAATGACGTACGATGATTGAACAAAAGTTAATGAATGAAAGTATGAATGATTAATGAAGATAATAATGATATTATCTATGTGTACGTATGATGTATGATCGCATGAAAGTAAAGAACATGTTTAACAAAAGAAAAATATGTTTTATTATAAAAGTAGAACTCACTCAGCAACGCTAACTTTTATGTGTTTCCAGTTGGCAGGTAATGATTGTTGAGGATGGCACGAGGTGGCTACTCAGCTTTTTTGGGATGGCATCCATTTATAATGCTTTTGTGATGTAATGCAACTTGGGTTTTGAAATTGGATAAAAATGTATTATTTTGCAAAAGCTATTATTTTGAAATGGAGTGTTGTTTAAATGTTTCGCTGCAATGTTTTTATGTAATATGGTGAAAATATATGTTTTATGTACAATGATTTACCAGCTGTAAGCGTCCCGGGAATGGGGCCTTACACAAGGTCAAGTGTTACAACTGTAACTTAATGGGCCACTTTGTCGGGGAGTGTAAGGAACCTACAACAAATGGTGGCCAAACATAGTCCAGACCAAACTACACTAACAAAGCTCCCCAGAATGAGAAGCCAAAGCAGCAGGTTGTTGTTGCTGTTGAAGAAGGAGGCTTTGATTGGAGCTTTTAGGTGGAAGATGCTTCTCCAAACCAAGCATGATGACAGATCATGATGAAGCCAAGGTATTGGAACATCTTTGTACCTCTGAATGCATTGCTAAAGTTAATAGATACAGGTCCTACAACTTGGAAATGAGATCTGATCTTCAATCCTTAAACATTTTAAAAGCTAGTTTTAGAAAGTCTGAAAATGATTATAAACTGAAGATAGAGGACTTAGAGAAAACTATTTATATTCTTAAACATGAGCATACAGACTTTAGGACTCAGATTAAGGATCTCATAACTAAGCTGACTGAGTGCCAGGCTGAGCTTGTGATCAGCAAAGCCAGGGTAGACAAGTGTGTTCTTGAAGAAGAGACCTTCAAGAACATGATATCCTCATCCCTACACAATAAGGTGTGCTACCAAAACAAGCATGGACTGGGATCAGATAAGATAGCTCCTCCACACACAATCTTGTTTGTAAGATCACCTAGGTGTGGAACTTATGAAGATGAGCTTCTTCTCATAGATCCTTTGAGTGAAGAAGATGATGCAGTGATAGTGAAGAATTCCTCTGAGAAGAGTGAAGAGGAGGATTGTAAGAAGGGCCACTATCCTTCTAATGAGAAGAAGAAGTCTGTGATGACCAAGTCAATAAGAAAGAACTTGATCAGAAAGAGCAAAAGAAAAGCAAGGAAGGCTCAAGAGATCAAGGCTACTTTTGACTCCAAGCAAAAACAAGTTTTTATCTCTGCAGGGTTTAAAGTGGTAAAGACTAAAGACATCAACCTAAACTCTTTTGCTAAGAATTCGGGTTCATCTTCAAATCATATCAGTACCAAGAAGACTGATCTATTGTGTACCACTGCTACACAACCTGGACCATCAAACTCCAAGAACAGTCCTCAGCCTAAAAGGACTGTCTCAGCATCTGCAAAGATGAGGGTGGAGAAGGAATGTGACCATAGTTAGTCTTGTTCCTAATAGAAGCCTCTTGGGAAGAAGAAAATGGAGTGTGTTATGTGTGAAAGTACTACTCATTTTCCTAAGGATTGTCCATACAATCCTAAGGGTACTCTTAACATGACCAAACCAAAGACTTCCAAGAGTTCTAAGAAGATTCAATCTTTGGCAGGAAAATTTGTTTCCTTTGAAAGCTCCAAATCGAAGAAGAAAGCAAGTGGAAAATTGCCTTCGGAAGAAAAGTTGGTCTCGGAAGGAAGGAATAATTCTGACGTACTGAAGTCTGCTGCAGTGTCTGCAGAATCTTTCGAAGGTCCAGTTATCAAAACTTCCAAAGTATCAAAAGCTTCCGAAGTGTTGAAGGTCAAGTCCAAGATTCCAAAGGTGGTGTGGAACTCTAAGAAAGACCAAGTGACTGAGAATTCTCCATCAACAACAGCTCAAGATCCTCCAAGCACAACCATATGATCTATTAATGTTGCATTACCTTCTGTTTCTCTTAGTAAGCCCAAGACAAGTAAGGCTTGGGTTTTCAATTGTAACTAATCATTTACTTTGTGCAGGGACAACTTAAGACAAACAAAAATGTCTGGATCATTGACAGTGGCTGTTCCATGCACATGACAGGCAATAGGTCACTACTCAAGAACTTTGAAAGGATTGATGGAGGGCCAGTTGCTTTTGTAGGAGATGAAGGTGGTTACATTTTAGGAAAGGGCAAGGTCATAAATGGTAAGGTAGGCATTGAAAAGGTAAACTTTGTCAAGGATCTTAGGTACAATCTTTTGAGTGTATCTGAATTCTGTGATCAGAGTCACAACATGCTCTTTACTGATCATGATTGCATTGTTCTCAAGCCCAGGGTGGTCGTTCCTCATGAGCATATTCTGCTTAGAGCCCCCAGGAAAGGGAACATGTACAAGATGGATCTACAAGAACCATCTCCCTCCAGAAAAGTTTCATGCTTTCTATCTAAATCAAATAATGATGAGTCTCTCTTATGGAATAAAACAATGTGCCATCTAAACTTTAAAAACATGAATAAACTGATTAAGAATGATTTGGTAACTGGAATGTCGAAGAAAGAGTTTACAAGTGATGACCATCGTGTTGCATGCCTGAAAGGGAAGCAACACAAGGTATCTCACAAGCCTAAGGAAAGGAACTCCATCACTACACCCCTACACTTGTTACATATGGATCTCTTTGGCCCCACCAGTGTAATGAGTCTAGGAAGGACCTCTTACTGTTTAGTGATTACAGATAACTTTACAAGATTCACTTGGGTCTTCTTCCTTAGAACTAAGGATGAGACTCCTGAGATTCTGAAGAATTTTATCTTGAAGATTGAGAATCAATCTGATCACAAGGTCAAAATCATAAGATGTGATCAGGGAACTGAATTCAAGAACCAGATCCTTGATGCATTTTGTGATGAAAAAGGTGTTGCTGAAAGGAGAATCAGGACACTGATTGAAGCTGTAAGAACTATGTTGTCTGACTCTAAGCTGCCCATCACGTTCTGGGTAGAGGTAGTCAACACTGCCTGCTATGTGTAGAATAGAGTTTTAGTAGTTAAGACTCATGGCAAGACTCCTTATGAACTTTGGCACAAGAGAAAACCTTTCATTGGTTTTCTCAGGTCATTCGGATATCCTTGCACCATCTTGAATACCAAGGATCAAATTGCCAAATTTGCTGAGAAATCAGATGATGGACACTTCATTGGATACTCTTCCCAAGCTAAGGCTTACAGAGTATACAATCTCAGAACTAGAATTGTTGAGGAGTCAGCCAATGTGACTTTTAATGAACACACACCCTGTGTTGCTGGTTCTGAACCTGATTGGCTTTTTGATCTTGATTTAGTTACCAACTGTTTTATCAAATCTTGTAAGAATGTTTCAGGATCCACAGAAATCTTAAATACAGGTGATCTTGATCCAAGATTTGAGCTGAGAAGACCTTCAAGTAATACATCTTCAGCTCCAATTGGGACTACTTCTGCAAATGAGGTTTCTATCAACACCACAATGACAAACTCAGCTAATACATATGCTATGCCTTCGAATTCTATCTCAGAGGCTCCACAACCAGATAAAGTTACCTCAAATGTAGAAGATAATGATGGTAGTGGTGATAGTGATAAAGACTTTCTTGATGCTAATATCAACTCCATAGATGACAACATCAATGATGTCACACACTCCTTGGATCAAGTTTCTCTTGATAAGTGTGCTGATGTAGTGGGAGAAACATCTATGTCAGATCTAAATTTCTCTAATTTAGATCTTTCTCAGCAACTTGCTATGATCCCTCAGTTAAGGATCCACAAGTCTCATCCCACTACAAATATCATTGCAGATGTTGTCTGTGGGGTAAGAACAAGAGGACAAACGCATGAAGTAAATGTTTGTCTTCACTCTTGTTTCTTGTCCCAGATAGAGCCAAAGAAAGTTGAAGAAGCTATAAAAGATGGAAGTTGGGTTGAAGCTATGCAAGAGGAGTTGCTTCAATTCAAAAGACAGAAAGTTTGGAACCTTTGTCCTCTTCCTCATGGGAAGACTACCATCGGAACCAAATGGGTGTTAGGAACAAGAAGGATGATAGAGGCATTATCATCAAGAACAAAGGAAGAATAGTTGTTCAAGGATACACACAAGAAGAAGGGATTGACTACACTGATGTCTTTGCTCCTGTAGTAAGACTAGAAGCTGTTAGGATATTCCTGGCATTTCCTGCATCTAACAACTTCAAGGTCTTTCAACTTGATGTGAAGTGTGCTTTTCTTTATAGAGTGATTGATGAAGAGGTGTATGTCAAAAAACCACCTAGTTTTGTAGACCCTGGTCATCCTGATTATGTCTGCAAGCTTGACAAAGCTGTCTATGGGCTGCGTTAGGCACCCAGGAAGTGGTATGAGACTCTATCTCAGTATCTTTGCAAACATGGGTACATGAAAGGTACTATAGACGGAACTCTCTTCATCAAAGGAATGGGAAATGACATATTGCTAGTTCAAGTATATGTAGATGACATCATCTTTGGTTCAACTAATCCAAGGCTCTACAAAGGCTTTGAGAAGCTGATGAAGGACAGATTTGAAATGAGTGCCATGGGGGAACTCAATTTCTTTCTAGGAATTCAAGTGAAGCAAGTTGAAGATGGCATCTTCATTAGTCAGTCAAAGTATGTTCAAGACATACTCAAAAGGTTCAACATGACTGGTTGTAAGATTGCTAAGACACTCATAGCTAGGAACAACTCCCTTGGACTTGATCTTGAGGGGGAGTGTGTAGATGAACACTTATACAGGGCTATGATTGGGTCTCTTATGTATCTTACAGTTAGCAGGCCTGATATTATGTTTGCCACTTGCATCTATGCAAGATATCAAGCCAACCCTAAGATGTCTCATCTTATCACTTTCAAAAGGATTCTAAGATACCTAAAGGTGCTTCAACACTTGGCCTGTGGTATCCTAAGAATTCTGACTTCAACTTGTATGCATATACAGATAGCGATTATAGTGGTTGGAACATGACTGCAAAGTCTACATCTGGGGGATGTCAATTTCTTGGTGGAAGGGTTGTCTCATGGTAATGCAAGAAAAAATCCCGTGTCTCTACATCAGCTACTAAAGTTGAATACATTGCTGATGCAAACTGCTATGCTTAAGTGCTTTGGATTCAGAATCAGATGCTGGATTATGGGATAAACTTCAAGGAGACTCCATTTACATAGACAACAACAGTGCTATCTCAATCATAGAGAATTCTATGCAGCACTCAAGGACTAAACACGTCAACATTAGGTATCATTTAATAAGAGATAATTACGAAAAGGGATTAATTAAACTAGTCAAAGTCCACACAAATGAACAATATGCTGATCTGTTTACAAAAGCTTTTGATGAATAGAGATTTAATATCTTGTATCAGCTATTAGGATGATAAACTTTGAATAGGTTTTTCTTAAAACTAATTCTTATTAATTCTTAAAATATGTGTGTCCTAAGTTGTCTAGTTCATCACTTTTATAAGCTCCTGTTTTCTTTGGATAAAACTTTTTGAAGACTTTCCTTAGAATTATGAAAATTTTGATCCTTCAAAAGTTATGTTTTTAACTTCGAAAGAAACTTATACCTTTAAAACAACTAACTGCCCAAGTATTTTACCTTCGAAATAAATTTCTGAAATATCTTCCGAAGCTTAAAAACTTACTTTGGCAGAAGCAAACTAACTCTCGGAAGTTTTTTTTCCTTTAAACAAAACTCTCAAGTCTTGATTTTCTTCCGAAGTCAAAATTCTCAGAATCCTTGGGAAAATCTTCTGAAGTCATTTTAGCTTCGGAAGCTTTTTCATTAAAACTTCCGAAGATAATTTACCTTCGGAAGCTTTTTGAATTCCAAGAAAACTACTTTTTGAGCAAAAGTAAACTACTTTTTCAGAGGTGGGACCGATATTCGGATTTCAAAGTTTATTCTCTTTCATTAAACTTTATGTGAAATCCTTTTTCACATATAAACTCAACGGTTTCCCCCTCTTTCTATCATCTGCTTCTTTCCTCCAAACCTAAAACACCAAATTTCTCTCTGAAATTTCTTTCTTTCTTCTTTCTTCATCTTTAAGCTCTCTCAAAATGGCCAACCCTCAACACATAAATGACCCGAACTTTACCATGCACTTACACATGCAACATAACTAGGTTGCTCTGTTAAACTCTAAGAAAGATCCTCATTTCTCAAAGGTTTGTTGTTTCTTAGCTCTCTCGAGTTACTCCACCTCCCTAACCATTGATCTTCCTCTCTATGAGGATCATTTGCTAGAATTCTAAAAGACCTACCAAGAGGTCGTAATGGATGGGGAGAAGGCACTATCTGCCACAGTGTAGGGGAGAACAGTCTTCATCACTCCGACCATCATCACCATGCATATTCAGTTAGATGATGAAGAAGGTGAGGTGTTCTTCCCAAAGGAAGCTGTTAACCAGTCCTTCGCGTAGACGGGCTATGAGGGAGACTAGTCTGTCAAGTCCTTCAGGAAAGGGAAGGTCTCATCCTAATGGAAGTTCCTACTCCATATGGTTATCCACAGCTTATCAAACAAGCATGGTGGATGGGACTAGATTCATAAGGATCTCTCCTTCATTGTCCATGGTATGGTTCATAGGGTCAAGTCAGGTATTCTCAGTTTGTTTATACTAATATGGTTGCAAACTTAGACTCCTTAGAGTATTACATGCTCCTTGATATGTTCAATACATTCTTAACTGTGAACTGGGCTCACAGTTAAGGGGACAAGTAATGTTCTTAAACTGGGATAGATGAAGCCTGGCATCTTTAAAATTTTGAAAAAGCCCATTGTTTGCTTCTCTGGGGTAGAAACAACCCTGGTCCCAAAACTGTTAGAGCTATTGTTCAAGGTGACAACCTAGCAGCACCAGCTAGTGTTGAACCCACACCTTCTACATCCTAACCACCAAAAAAGTGACAAATCACCCTCACCTACCAGAGAAAATCCAAACGAACACCTACTCAGACTATCCAATTTGTGGAGGCCCCTATACACTCACCCATACAGGAAGAGGTGGATATTAGAGCACCCACTTCTCCTGAGGAGCAGACCACTCCCACTACTTCATTGATTAGTGTTAAGGTTCTCATGCTCAGCCTGATGAGTTCATAAGCCAAACTACCTTAAGCCATCACTCTGAGTCTTAACACTTAAGTGATCAACCTTCAGGGGGACAGTTACCATCCCCAACCTTTAGATCTCAACAACCAATCCCCAATCTTCACTTTTACACTCATAAAGGTCTAGGTTTCAGTGAGTACCATGATTCTCTCTTCTTTTCACCTACTCAAAAAGTGATGAGTGCTTCTGAGGCTCCTAGTTCTAGCCCACATCAGTCACCTGCTACTAAGGTGGACACTCCTGAACCTGTTCAGGATGTCCATATGGAAGAGGCTCTCACTTTTGAAAGTGATTACATTATTAAGACCTCAACCATGGCAACTCAGCCCACTGACATCTCAACTGAGGCTGCCATTGAGCAGAGGAAAACCAACAGCCTAGAACTTGAAGCTGGTGGTAAGAGAGAGGACTATGTTCCAATCATGTCATCCCCCAATGATTCTTCTAATGAATATGAGGGAATTTAAGACTAAAGGTGAAAAACTATCCAAAACATGCACCTATTTAGTTTCCAAGGTTAGTCACCTTGAATCTCAAGTGACTACCTTGCAAAACAGGATCAATGATCAGGAACTTGAGATTTCATATCTTCATGACAAACTAGTTGGGAGAACTTTAAGAAGAGCTCAACAGGAACACAAGAACCTGTGAATGTGATTGAGCTATCTCCTGGCTCACCTATGCAAGTGGGTGATGCTACTAAAAAGGGGGAGAAAGTCACTACAATCACAGAACCTGGGAGTTCTTCAGAGAGTATGGACACTGAGGACTCACTATCCTCACTTGCAATTGTGCATACTCAGTAACTTCCTTAATTTCATATTGATATGGACTCTATAGACTCCTTAATACAGAGTTTGTTTGAGGAAGGGATACCAAGGGCCATGTCATGTCCACCATTTTCAAATCACATCACTAGGTGGAGGTATGACAGTAACAGGAAAGCCCTTATCATCATTAGAGTTCAAGAGCAACAAGAGATCTTCAATTTTCACACCTTGAATTTCTATGAAAGTCTGGATTAGGCAACATGCGACTTGTCAATCCAAGCCAATCAAGACAAGCTAACAAGTTGGCTCAAAGAATCCAAGACCGGATCACTAAAGAGTTCAACCTTAGAAGAAGACTATGGCAATCAGGCAATGTCATCAGTCAACTGGATGTTGAGGCAGACCCTAAGATTAGCTTCATAGGGGAAAGCTTGACTGAAGGCCCAGTGACAAAACTTGAGAGTCCTGTCTTATCACCAATAACAGCTGTAGAGATCAATTCCCTTTTTAAGACACTTGCTGGTGAAGGTGCTTCTCAACCTCTGTCTAGCCAGAGCTCAGAAGCTACATCGAGTAATGAAAGCCAAAGCTCTCTCCACCCTGAGTCACAAAGGTCTGTTAGTGACAAAGGGAAAAGAAAAATGACATCTGTGAAGATTGAGGAGGAGGAGAGAGAGAGAGAGAGAGAGAGGAAAAGGAAGCTGAGGGGAGAAAGTTCCTCTTCTGAGTCTACAAAACTTATGGAGTCTACTATCAGGGCTGCCCCCAGACCAGATACTTAGAATCATGAGTTAAGGGCAATCAAGGTAACTATCTGTAAACAAGGAACTATGACATAGACAATGTCATTTCTGTCCCCTTGGATGAACTGAATGAACTGGTTGACTTGGAAAGGTCAAAGGAGAAGAAAGAGGCAGAAGATGTAGAGCTACTAGTACAAATCAAAGAAGATGGATTAAAGAAAAGATTGTACAAGCATGTGCCTACTCTCTCCCCAGTTCAAGAAAGTCTTCATATGAGGATGTGGTTCAACAAGAACCTTAGGTAGAAAAAGAAGAAGAAAGGATCAAGATGATTAACTACCTGAGTGCCATAGGCCTCTATCAGGCAGAAGCACTTCTTCCCTTATCCTTTGACTATATTGAGACTGAGTATCTCAAACAACTCAAACTTGAGATAGTAAAGGAAAGAAAGACACCAAAAGAAAGCTAAGGAAGAAGCTTCTAAGTCAAGAGCCATCATCTAGAAGAACATGAAGAAGTCCGCTGACAGGCAGCGAATGATGAGCTTCTTGAAGTTGTATGGATTCTCTGGAAAGAGACTTGGCCCCATGTCTCTATCCACTATCGATGAGCATATCAGGGTGATCAAGCAGAAGATAAGGAGTGGAGAGCTGCTTGACTTACACTCCGCTCCAAGTCACGCTCCACCTGAAGTGGAGGTTAAGGTTGAACAACCAGAGACAACACAACCCGGACCTCCTGCTGATTGTCAGCAAGCTTCATCTTCTAATCCATAGCAGGGTCAACCTCCCTTCCTTCTGAACCTATGAGAGAGGAAGACCCAACTAAGAAAGACATTGAAGCTCAATCTAGTGCTGCAGGCCAGTCTTCTCAGTTAAAAGTGATAAAGAGAAAGAAAAGGATGGCTTCAAAACCAAAGCCAAAGAAGAAGAAGACTGCATCCTTTTTGAATCTCAGGATGAGTCAGAACATCCTGAGGATATGGAGCAAGAGGATGCTCCATCATCTCCCATTCCAATAGCTTCTCTAGCATCAGAAAGACCCATCCTGTCCTGGACATACACTACAACTCCAGAAAGGTGGCATGTCATTAAAGATCATGGCATTGAAAATGTCTACACTTAGCAAGACATATTTCAGTTGCCTTTACATGATCTCTTTGACATGAGAAGACACTTTGATAGTCTAAAGGATCATGATCATCTTATGAAGAAAGGGCTAGTCATCATCCTGATGAGGACTGTTGATATCTGAAGTCTTAAAGGTGTTTTGGTAGCATCAGCCTAGGGGAGTTTGTAGAGATTATATGAAGAGGCTGAATCAACTAAACACTCAAAGTCTTTCTGCATGCATGCGGCATAAGTAATAAAGAAGAATGCTTTGGAAGTTTCACACAAGCAGCAAAAATATTCTAAGTGTGAAATCTTCTGAAGCCAAGACCAATATCTTCAGAAGCCAAAGATGAAGTCTTCTAAAGCTTCAGAGACAAAGTCTTCCAAAGCTCAACTCTTGAAGATAGATTTCTTTCGAAGACTTTTAACAACATGATTTATACCGCGAGTTCCCTTACCAACCTTTTCTCTGACAAAGTGGAAGTCAACTTCTACATATTTTGTTCGAGCATGGAAGAATGGATTGGTTGATAAATATGTAGCACTTAAGTTATCACACCATAGCACCATAATAGATGGCATAGGAACCTTAAGTTGACACATGTAACGCCCACCTCCCAAAAAACCCCTGGGGAGCATTACGCATCGGATATATAGAACACATAGTAATCAGAGAATACATAGTGGAAGTTAACTATACTTATACATTATAATGTATTAAATAATTTTAAATATGCCGTTAAGACAAGCTTATTTTTCTCTACAAGTCAACCCAAGTTTCATTAAAAATTGAGCACTTTTAAATATTATATATTCTTAAATTTATATATATGTAAACGGTCTCTTACGACACTAAAACTCGTCTAAAACTTTAAATTTGAAATAGTCGTTCACTTTTTACTTACTCGTTTAATAATATACTAAATATAAAGTTCATATTTCTTTTATTTTAACTATTACATATGACCCTGGAAACCCGGGATGTTACATTCTTCCCCCCTTAAAATAATTTCATCCTTGAAATTCAAAAGCTACCCGAAGAGTTGAGGACATTTGTTTTTTATTTCTTCTGTCAATTTTCAAGTTTTCTCAGACTTATTTCTAACATAATCACTTGACTAATACTAATGGAATTATCTTTTGGGCTAAGATTCCTACATTTTATATTAATAGCTTGTTTTATTAACAACTATATACTTATTTCTTACAATATCCTTTAGCTCAAAGGTGATCAAATCATATCAAGCTCTTAAAATATTCCTATTATATTACATGGGGTTTTAATCCTCAAGGAAATCCAATTACTATTGTGACTCGTTAGTTTTTATTTAAACATAAGATTCTCCAGTTTACTAGAGTTCTCGGTTTCTTCTAGAAACCTATTATAATTTTGAAATGAAATGATAAACTCTATTAGATATTGTCAAGATAGACAAATCTTAATATGAGACAAATAGAGTGTGTCTAACATTTCTATCTTATAGTTTGATAGATTGTGGAGAGTGTAATAATTTGGTAAGCCTATAATCACTAACT
This sequence comes from Flaveria trinervia, assembly GCA_025506515.1. Lineage (NCBI taxonomy): Eukaryota > Viridiplantae > Streptophyta > Magnoliopsida > Asterales > Asteraceae > Flaveria > Flaveria trinervia. The sequence continues at coordinate 35,836,060 of CM046443.1, read as the reverse complement.
ACATGTCGTCATATCCATAATTAATCATGAAATTAACAAAGTCCATTGGTTATCCTTCATTTTTATTACGAGATTTATGATTATTGTTTCTAGTTAGACAATTTCTAATGTTTCACCAAAATCCTTACATAGTTAAAGAAATTTCTTTATATGCCTTGTGATTGATCTTTGATTCCTAAATACCAATAATAATTCTTAAATCATACTAAATGTTGTTATTACCTCTATGTGCTCCATATTTTTATTTACGGGCTTCATTTATTATCGTATCTTGTAATATGCTAAGACTCGAAACTCATATATGATTATGGTGCTGGATCTTGTATGCCCAAGACACATATAAGATTGATGTGGTTAGTACGTTATGATCCAAGTCGGGTCATACCCAATAACAAGCTATACAAACACCAATAAATGTATTTTGTTGATGAGATCATACAAATAAACATTGACACCAATTTAGAAAATGGCTTTTCTAAAACATTGCTTTGTAATAGAACATTATATGGATAGTTTGTTCATGAGATATTATTTGTTTCATTATTTAAGTTGGTTAAATAATAACAAATAAAAGTGTCTTATTGTTATAAAATTAGGTGTTTGTTTAGGCTTGTGGGTATACAAGCTTGAGGCCTTCCCTTTGAAGGCTACACATTCAAGAACATCATCACTTTCATCTATTCATCTACAACATTTCGTTCAAGAAAGGTTGATTCTAGGAACCCCCTATGGTTGTTATGTTTTGTTTGATAGCATATTATTTCACATACATTTTGATCCTTATTCTTGGGTTTTCGTTTGTGGTTTAAAATGGTAAAATTTTCAGATTATAAACCATATATTAAACCTATATTCCGCTGTGTTTTTATATTGTAAAATGGTTAAACTAGCTGATTAACATGTTGCAAAACCCAACAATGGCATCTAAAGCCGGTTATGTGGAAGATGTGCTTCAAAAGGTCTTGAAAAGTTAGTTTTCATGGACCTTTTCAACCCATTAGGGGCTGCTTTGTTGTGGATATATGTATCCCTTATGTTTCAAGTTTATTCTTGCATTCTTTAGTGTAAACCTTGAATGGTTTACATCAAATGGTTGATTGTGTTGTTTGGACAAACCTTAAAATTTGAGTTATGTTGGCTGAAATTTTAGGGCTGAAATAAGGGATTCATTATTGTTCTTGGATGTTGAATATATTTCATATTATGGTGCATAACATAGCTTTGGCCTTATGTGTTTGTTTTGGTTGATTGTGATTTGTCATGTTGGTTTTGATTCATAAAAGGGTTGTAATTTTTGTGTTTTGTATTTTGGGTTGTAATTTGTTTATTCATTTGGTTATGTAATAAATAGATTAGGTGCATTTATTTTATTATAAAAAAGTTGTATTAGGATATGATTTTTGGAAAGAAGATGCACAAGATGAAGACTCAAAGAGAGAAACAAAAGACATGGACACTTGAAGCCTTTGGGTGTGGATTCAAGTGGGAGTTCATGGACACATTTTGATGTGTCATCTCAAACCTTAGGAAAGACCTTATGACAACACTTGTGATGGCAAACAAGTGTGGTCAACTTAGTGGCTATGGTTATGCACTCATGTTTGTATGTTTATGCTTGTTTGGATGATTGTTGTTTGATTGTTTGGTTGATATTTGGATATGCATTACAAACTCATTAACAAACTTAAAAAGCTGAAATTTTGATGGTTCTTTATCATTAAGTGATTAATAAAAGGTTATTGAAAGGATTAGTGGTTTTGATAAAAGAGGTTTTATTAAAAGTGAACCATAGGGTACTTTGTATTTGAAAGCATGCAAATATAAGGTACATAGAGTTTTCTAAACTAAGATCACGAAAACCTTAAATTTCTTTTCTAAACAAGTTTAACACCGTCCTTTTGCACAACACTTGAGTCATTTGGAAACTCTTAATGGGATAAAGGTCACCTAACCATTTTGAGGGAACTTGTGACTTGAGGTGGGGATACCATATTTGTGGGATAAAGATCACCTAACCACTTATGTTGGAAAACTCACATGTGTGTCCAAGTAGGGTAACTTGATTTCCAAACCATGTTAAATGGATCACCTACAATATGGTTTACAAAGGTGTTGATGGGATTAACATGCCGACTATACATATGATAAGTCGATCCCATACCCCAGAAGTTGCAAAGGGTTGCAATTGTCAAAATGTTAACTACCTTGTTAATTTAAATAATGGGATAAAGGTCACCTAACCACTATTTAAATGTAATGTTAGATTCTAGATTTTAAAATTATGTAAGACACTTAAAAGGGGTTTTAATTATTAAAATATGAACAATATCAAAATTACTAAAATTGAACTTTGTTATATTTTGTAGATGGCCACCAACAATAATGATAACAATGAAATCCCGTCCGCTCACTCACTATCACTAAGGACCATTCTCCAAAAGGAGCGTCTAAACAATAATAACTTTATTGATTGGTTTCGAAACTTGAGAATTGTTCTCAAGCAAGAGAAACGATCATACATATTAGACGATCCGATTCCCGATCAACCTAGTGAGGATGATGAGGAGGCCTACAATAATTGGGTGAAATACACTGAGGACTCGGTCCAAGTGTCTTGCCTCATGTTGGAAAGTATGACTCCAGATCTCCAAAAGGAGTATGAACATCATGGAGCATACGACATGATAACCCAGTTAAAGGAAACGTTCCAACAACAAGCACGGGTTGAGCGCTTTGAAACGGTTCGAGCACTCCATGCGTGTCGTATGGACGACACCCAATTTGTTTCATCTTATGTACTTAAGATGAAAAGCCACATCGACCGCCTTGAAAGGCTGTATTGTCCCGTCTCGAAAGAGTTGGCTACGGATTTGATCCTCAACTCTTTGTCAAAAAGGTTTGACAACTTTGTCATGAACTATAACATGAACGGGTGGGACAAGAACATAAGTGAGCTTCACTCTATGCTCAAAACTGCTGAGGCGGCCATGGGTAAATGGTTTTACCCGTTCTCACCATCAATGAAGGTGGGAAGAAGAAGAGGCCTCACCCCGCACCCAAGGAAAATGTTGCCAAGGGTAAAGGGCACGTTAGGGAAAGGGATAGGGAGTGATAAGAGCGCCACCACCAAAACCATGGAGAAGAAGCAAAATGTTGCTTCAAATGACCAATGCTTTAAGTGTGGGGAGATTGGACATTGGACAAGAAATTGCCCACTCCATCTCAAAGAGTTGCAAGCAAAGAGAGATGCCGGGCAAACCTCAGGTACAATTTTCATGATTCATATTGATCTTAATTTGATATCCTCTAACACATGGGTATTGGATACCGGATGTGGAACTCACATTTGCAACTTATTGTAGGGGTTCAAAAGAAGTAAGGACTTCAATAAAGGGGATGTAAGCCTCTACATGGGGAACGGGGCAAAGGTTCAAGTTGAAGGCCAAGGGGACTACATCTTGAAGCTTCCAAATGGTTTGGAAGCAATTTTGAACAATATATTGTCTGCTCCTAGTTTGACTAGGAACATTATTTTTGTTGCCTAATTAAGATAAATGGTTATGTCTTGTCATTTATTGAGAATGAAATTCATGTTTCTTTAAATGACGCATTTTATTTTAAAGTATTCCTGTTAATGGTATTTATGAATTGGTTCATGAAAACACATTATATGATAGCTCATTGTACCAAACCACCACTAAGAAACTCAAATTGGATTTGAGTGATACCAATCTTTGGCATTGCCGTCTTGGTCATATAAACAAGAAGCGCATACAAACACTTCAAAAGAACGATCTTTTAAAAGCAAATGAATATGATTCATTCGATGTACGTGAATCTTGTTTACAAGGTAAAATAACTAAGGCACCTTTTAGTGGCAAGTTCGAAAGGGCAAAAGATTTATTAGGCATCATACATTCGGATATATGTGGTCCTTTTAAGCCAATGACTAGGTACCATGAAAGATACTTCATTACCTTTACCGATGACTATAGTAGATATGGTTATGTGTACTTGTGGAGACACAAAGATGAAGCTTTTGAAATGTTCAAAATCTTCCAAAATGAAGTAGAAAATCAACTTAACAAGAAAATAAAATTCTCCGCACCGATAGAGGAGGTGAATACCTGAGTGATGCCTTTAGAGACATCTTAGAAGTTTTGGTATTGTCTCACAACTATCTCCACCTGGAACACCACAACATAATAGCGTCTCCGAAAGGAGAAATCGAACTCTATTAGATATGGTTTGATCTATGATGGCTAGAAGCTCACTACCTCTATCATTTTGGGGTTTCGCTTTGCTCTCTGTAGCCCGTATTTTGAATATGGCCCCAACCAAGAAAGTGAAAACACACCTTTTGATTATGGCATGGAAGAGTTCCATCATTGTCATATTTAAAGGTATGGGGTTGTGAGGCTTATGTTAAGACTCCCACCTCAAACAAGCTAGAAAGTTGTTCCACTAAGTTATCTTCATTGGATATCCCAGAGATTCTATGGGATATTATTTCTATGATCCATTAGAACAAAAGGAGTTTGTTGCCAAGAAGGCTAAGTTCTTAGAAGCTAAGTTCCTTACGGAAGGAACTAGCAGTAGAACTATGGATCTTGAGGAGGATCAAGAACCACAAACGGATACACGTTTCGTTGATACTAGCACTCAACAAGAGGATGTTGAGAATGATCAAGTGGTTCATCAAAGTACACAAAACATTCGCAGATCTGGTAGAATTAGTAATCCACCTGAATGATATGGATTTTTCATAGATGGATGCTATGTGGTAGATTCCGATGAACCGGCCACCTATCATGATGCAATGTCTAATTTGGATTGTGACAAATGGCTTGAAGCCATGAACGTTGAGATGCAATCCATGTATGACAATCAAGTGTGGGACTTGGTTGAACCACCTCTTAACTCCATGATAGTTAGAAGTAAGTGAGTTTTCAAGAAGAAAACCGATATGGATGGAAACTTGGATAGTTATAAAGCTAGACTTGTAGCAAAAGGTTTCACTCAAACCAAAGGGGTTGATTATGATGAGACCTTCTCACCGGTTGCAATGCTAAAGTCTATTAAGGTATTATTTGCCATAGCTGCTCATTATGATTATGAGATTTGGCAAATGGATGTCAAAACCTCCTTTTTAAATGGATATCTTGAGGAAGATGTCTATATGGTTCAGCCTGAATGTTTTGTCAACTCAAAACATCCTAAAAAGTATGCAAGTTAAAGAAATCAATCTATGGATTGAAGCAAGCATCAAGAAGTTGGAATCACTGTTTTGATGAAGAAATAACCAAATTTGGGTTCATAAAAAACGCTAATGAAGCATGTTTATATAAGAAGGCTAGTGGGAGCATCACCATTTTTCTAGTATTGTATGTCGATGACATCCTACTATTTGGAAATGACATTCCAACCATGGAAGGTGTACAAACCTGGCTGGAAGTTGTTTTTCCATTAAGGATCTTGGTGAAGCCGCCTATATTGTAGGAATAAAGATCTATAGGGATAGATCAAGGCAGTTGATAGGTTTAAATCAAAGTGCATACATTGATAAGGTCTTGAAAAGGTTCAAGATGGAAAACTCTAAAAAAGGTACCGTACCTATTCAAAGAGGAACAATATTGAGTAAGACTTAATGTCCAAGCTCAAAGGATGAGCAAGACAAAATGAAGGGAATTCCGTATGCATCTACTATAGGATCCATCATGTATGCAATGATATGCACTAGACCGGGCGTGTCATGCGCTTTGAGCATGACAAGCCGATACCAACAAAATCCTGGAAGCACTCATTGGATGGCTGTTAAGAACAACTTAAGTACCTAAGGAGGACTAAAGACATGTTCTTAATCTATGGATCTAGTGAGGAGGAACTCGTAGTAAAGGGTTACACGGATGAGAGTTTCCATACTGATTGGGATGATTCACGATCACAATCAGGGTACATTTTCATCTTGAATGGAGGAGCAATCTCTTGGAAGAGCTCTAAAAAAGATATGGTGGCATTATCAACTACAGAGTCTGAATACATTTTCACTTCATTAGCAGCTCAGGAAGCTGCATGGTTAAAGAAGTTCATTGCCGATCTAGGGGTGGTCCCTTCCATTCAGGAACCCCTACAAATTCTTTGTGATAACAAGGGTGCGATTGCCCAAATCAAGGAACGCCGTGCACAATAGAAGACTAGGCATATTGAACGAAGATTCAACTACATAAGAGATGAAGTTGAAAAGGGGAAGATATGTATTCGCAAACTTCACACGAATCAAAACATTGCTGATCCACTCACGAAGCTTCTTGAAAAGGCAAAGCATGAAAGTCATGTTTGTGCCATGGGGCTTCAATATTCTAGTGACTAGATTTGATCTTTAATTTTTGTAACGAGATATTGTAACCCTTTATTACTTGAATGAATTATTATGTTATAATGATTCAACTAATATTCCTTTTTGCATGTTTAAAATCCATGAGTAAATTGTTTACTTAGAATGTTCGTAGCTGTTCATGCTTATGGGAACAAGTATGAAGGTAATGCTATTATGAACTTGGATTGGTAGGTATTCATATGGATGAATATAGAGCAAAAGGTTGCGGCCAAAGTTCATAGGTATTTGTGGGATGCAAATATTGGACTGATTTACATCTCAAATATTAATACATGGAATCTTCCTGATTGATCATAAGTATTTTGAGTAAAGGCGTACATTATTTGGTATCCTCTGACCTGAGATACATATTGGGTCTTGGTATTTACCCGATATTATACTTTACTTAGTTCTTCGTTGTTCTGAAACATGGCAGTACATAAGTCTGAGTTTAGGTATGATATAAGGTAATTGTGAGAGACGTATGTTGTCAAGATGGGATTTGTCCCTCCTATTCGTTGAGAGTAAGATGTCTAAGGCCTAATAAAGTTAAATCAATAGAGAATGATCACTCTGTGTCTTAAGGATTTAACATGACATATGCGACAAAAGGATAAATGATTGATTCACCTAAAACATTTCAAGTATGGTACTTGAAGGGGATGATGTTATTGAATGACACTTAGTCATATGTATTAAGGGTAGTAAATCGTTGTTAGGCGGTATTTACTGCTTGCATCAATCTTCTATGAATCTTGTGCAAGTGAGAGATTGCTGGATCTTGTATGCCCAAGACACATACAAGATTGATGTGGTTAGTATGTTATGATCCAAGTCGGGTCATACCCAATGAAAAGCTATACAAACACCAATAAATGTTTGTTTGTGGATGAGATCATACAAATAAACATTGAAACCAATTTAGAAAATGGGTTTTCTAAAACATTGCTTTGTAATTGAACAACATTATATGGATACTTTGTTCATGAGATATTATTTGTTTCATTATTTAAGTTGGTTAAATAATAACAAATAAAAGTGTGTTATTGTTATAAAATTAAAAGGCGTTTTAATTTTATAAAAACTTATGGTTGAAAGAGTGATTTTATAAAAGTTTCAAATGGGGGAAAACCCAATTTGGATGGAAATTTCGGCCGCCCATATGGGCTATTGGGAACCTTTTGATTGTCTTGGCTTTTGCAAGACTTAACTCACTTATTCACTCCACCACAACCTACACTTTTCTCTCACACACACAAAGCCAAAACTCTCTCAAAGAACAAGATATTTTCGTTCAAAAGGGAAGAAAGAAGAGGCTCAAAATTCGATTTTGTTGGCTGCACTTCAAGATCTTCTTGGTTGATTCGGATTGTTCAAAAGGGAGTTCATCTTGGTGCTCTTCTACCTAACAAGATTAGGTGTTTGTTTAGGCTTGTGGGTATACAAGCTTGAGGACTTCCTTTTGAAGGCTACACATTCAAGAACATCATCACTTTCAGCTATTCATCTACAACATTTCGTTCAAGAATGGTTGATTCTATGAACCCCCTATGGTTGTTATGTTTTGTTTGATAGCATATTATTTCACATACATTTTGATCCTTATTCTTGGGTTTTCGTTTTTGGTTTAAAATGGTAAAAATTTCAGATTATAAACCATATATTAAACCTATATTCCACTGCGTTTTTATAGTTTAAAATGGTTAAACTAGCTTGATTAACATGTTGCAAAACCCAACATGTGGAGTCGCAAGATACTATCACTTCTACATTTTAATAGTTTTCATCTACTAATCCTTCAATACTTCTTAATGTGATTTTCCGTCAAGGATTTTTATTGTGCATTTTAAATTGGTTTAAGAGGTTTATCTTAATATTATTTGTATATGTACAAATTTTAGTGATTGGGTCCTTTCTTGCTTATAAAATGCATCAACTATTAACTTTGCTCTTTCCTTGATTTTATCATATATCCTAGTTGTGCTTACTTATCAATCCCTTTCATTTTCACTAGTGTTTAGAAAACCTGAATAAATCTCCAATAGTAATCTTGGAATCCTAAAATCTTCAAAATCATGTGGGTTTTTTTTCATTTCCTAATTGTTTGTTCTTAGCGCATGTTACTTGTTTGTCTAACTCATTGAACATATGGCCTAAGAATTTAATATTACATATTTAAATTTATATTCCAAGAATTAACGTAAATTTATCTTGCTTATGCAATCTAGGATTTCTCTAAGATAACCTCATGATCTCTTCTATCCTTAGAATATATATCAGAATGTCATCACAGTAGATGATAATAAATTACCCAAGTAAGGTTTATAAACTTTGTCATTAGATCCGTGAATATCTCAGGTTCATTAGTCAATTCAAGTAGCATCACCAATAATTTATAGTGATCATATCATGTTTTAAAATTGCTCTTATGTATGTTTTTAAACCTTTTGTTTCGCCACAGTGTTCATGGCATATGCTAGAACAATATTATAATATTTTCTTGAAAATTTATGGACTTGATTCATAGTGATAATGTTTTCTGCTTTGTTATCATATACTACCATTTTTCAGGCACTCATGTTATACCATTCTTCTATCATATGTAACTTATACTTAGTTAAAGGTTTGCTAGTTAATTCTTTTGACTATCTTTTTTTATTTGGTTCCTGTAGGTATCAAGACAATAGGAATCAAGTTACCATTGAAGCTTATCATACAATTCTTAATGTTGTTAGCTATCGTCTTTTCTCTCCCATTAAACATTCTATATATGAAGGTATGGTGTAAAGTTTCAAATTCTTAATTCATAGATAGCATGAATATAATTAATACTAAGCTTCTATTCGCACCAACATAATCCTTATGATTGAAATGTCATCGAAGATGACTTCTTTGTTGTCGAAATGAAGGGCTAAATAGCATTGGTGATTCTCTGAGTCGGTCTGGATTTCCAATGCCTCGAGAATATACTACGAATTAGACCTAACTTGTTGATACATATGTACCTAGTTTATGATCTTAATGTAATATGTCTATCATGTCCTAAATGTAAATGAAATGTATGAGTTGAATGAAACAAAATATGTGATTGATGATCTTAATGTCAAATGATTCAGTGTATGTTTCAATGTTTATTATTTATGAATGCATATTGAACTAACTATATAGGTTTGTGGTTGTTTGACTAGATCTTAGTCAAGTAATGATTGAGAAACATATTCAAACTTAGTCGTATGAAGTTTTCATGTGAATGGACCATGCTAATGGTTCATACGCATGAATACTTCATGCTAATGGACCAGTCGCATGACTAAACTAGGAGACTGGATCAGTCGCACGACTGAGACATAAGGATGACTCAGACGCACGACTGAAGCTTCAGTTGTGTGATTGACTCAGTCACATGCTTTAGTTGCACGACTTAACCATGCTAATGGTCCAGTCGTACGATTGACTAACCCTAACCTATAAATACCACTTAATTCGTGGAAAAACGAGACACTTTCAATATTTCGACTCCTACTCGTACCCTAACCGTCAGAGACCTTAGAGACCCTGTTCAAGTTCATAAATCGCACAAAATCGTATTTCAATCGTTCTTAACATTTAGAATCATTCTAAGATCAATTCTACGTATGTTCTCACAGATTGGATTGCCAAATAAATACGATTCCGCACTATTTGAGTTGGTATACACATAAATCAGTTAGTACTCCGTCCGTACATGGTCCTAACAAGTGTTATCAGAGCTTTGGCTCTAGATTTATGTGAGATTCAATTGATTTTAGCCTAAAAATCGTGTTTTTCACTAAAAAATTCAATCTTTTTGTGCCAAAAAGTGTTTTCGAAGTCTTCTGGTCATAAAGTTAATGTTTTTCATCATACAGAAATTAGGGTTCGTAAGAAATTCGTGTTTTTGCGTCAAAGTGGTCAAAACATTCGTTTTTGCAAAAACAGCAGCCTTCAGTCACACGATTGACTCAATCGCACGACTGAACTCATTCGCACCCTCAATACGCACGATTGAACTCAGTCGTCTCGTTCATTCGCATGACTGACTAGCTTCCTTTGCATAGACTCCAACCACACTCTCCTTCCACACGACTGAATCCAATCGCACGATTGAATTCATCCGCATACTCCATTCACATGATTGACCCAATTGCATGAGTTCAATCGCACGAGTGGTCATTCGCATAAGCAAAGTATTTGACATAAAAATTTTAAAGTTAACTAAATGGAAGAGCAATACTTAGCTTTTACTGTAGGGAGAGACACACAATCCAGAACCTCTTACTTCTGGAAAATAAGACAGGGAATCACAATAAACCCCCTAAGCTAATAACGTTAGACGATTACCCTCAATGGAAGCAACGTTTTGAGATTTAATTAAATGGAGTGGATCCCAACCTTTGGGGGTCAATCAAGACCCGGTATGACATGCCAGTAGGTGCTGATGGAGTGAAACTGACTTTGGGAGGGATGAATGACACGCAAAAGGCAAAATATAATGCAGAAAAGAAATTGTACGCCCTGTTAACTCAGTCTATACCGATGGATATATTCCATCAATTCTCTGAGAATAAACAGGCTAAGAACTTTTGATAGCCTTAGAAAAATGCTATGATGGGAATGCTTCGTTAAAAGCTCTAAAGGCAGAAGCATTGAAGAAGGAGTTTGACAACTTCTTTTCAATGGGTAAGGAAAGTCTAGATGATGTAATCGAGAGGTTCTATCATCTCATGAGTGAGCTACATATTCATGGAATTAAAACATCGACGGAAGATAAGGTTTCCAGTTTGGCTGATACGTTACGAGAGAAATGGGACTCATTTGTATCTAACCTAAGACAGAACAATATTTTCAAAAAGTTAAATATAAATGATTTCATCCTGAAATTAAGAGAGGAGGAACTTAGGATGAAATACAGGTCGCAGAAAGGAATGTATAATCAAAATCCTTCAGTTTACAATGCCTCATCTACAGCAACCAGTTCAGGAGCACCCCTTTAGACGGCTTTTGTTTCAAGTTCAACTGCTCTTTCACAAACCATACCTTCTGGGTCTAACACGTCTGGGTCATCAAGTACCATTTTATTGCACCAGAGGCTAATGCTACGAAGTTAAATACTGAAAACCTTGGGAACATCACTGTGGAGGTGGCTAAAGAAGACATGGATTTATTGGTGGTTGTGGTACACTCATATGACGGGTTGGTTGCAGGAAAGATTGGTAACTGCCATAGCAAACTAAGCCTATGAACAGGTAGATGAGAACGAGCTTGAACGTATGGACATAATGTGGGCGTTAGCAGGTGCTGTCCGGAGGGCTAAGAAGTTTGTTAAAAAACGGGACAGAACTTGATAGCTACCAAAGACAGTACGTTTGGGTTTGACAAGTCCAAAGTGACCTGTTTCAATTGTGGAGAGAAGGGGTAAAGCCCAAGAAGACTAGCAACGGGAACCTGTTCTCGACATTCAACCGTCAGGATAAACCAAATGGGGGAGCTACATCGTCTAGCACCAAGACAAAGGCCTTGACTGCTCAAGGTGATGAAGGGCAAGACTGGACCTTCAAATTCGTGCCTCCGGGAGAATCCAACATTTCAAATGTCGAGGTGTTGGATGACGACACTGAAAGTGAAGAAGATATCGTAGTCGAAATAGCCATGTCAGAAACTGAAGAAGCTGCAAAAGTGGTCAAACCTATGATTGAAGATGATGACAAAACTACATGTTCAGAATCTCCAACAGCTAAAGTGACAATCTCTGCACTGATGGCAGATTCAACTGAATCTTCTCAGGTAAGTTCTAAAGACCAGTTATTTGATAATCATTCTTTTTTTGAATGTAATAACTTTAGGGAAAGCATTGATTTTAAATTTTCTAGGTTATTAGATCATAGCGATAGCTTAGTAAAGGACTTACAACTGTGCACAGAAGCAAATCGTGTTTTAAAACAAAACGAGCACAGTTACAAAGAAAAAATAGAACTATTAAATAAACAACTAAGGAAACCGAAGTTATGGCTTTTAACCAAGCAAATGAATTAAGTACTATTTAAACTCCTTGAAGAAACTAAAAAGGAGAAAGCAGTTTTGGAAGTCGAAGTAAATTCTTTAAAACAAAAATGCATAGTTGGACTAGTTCTTCACATATAGTTAAAAACTTGGTCAAAGAACGAAACAACAGGGAGGGATTAGGTTACAAAGTGGTTCCACCATCACATGAGATTTTGTTAAATACGAAATGTCAACCACTAAACAACAATCCTATTAAGGATCATGTGGTGACCACTCCTCTAGTTAGTGATCCAGATTCCACGTGTCAAAAGATGGAATCTACCACTAAAGAGAAGGAGGACACTTTTAAATCTATGGGTAAAATGCCTATTGTTAATTTGGATGAACAGTTTAAAGAGGTTAATATACAGTCAGGATCTACCACATCTTCTTCTGAACAGAAAGTGACTAAACAAACTAACCAACCACGTTCTCTTGGTCCACATTTGCATTCTCAAAAACTTCATCATTAGAGGAAGAATCACTTACTTGAAGGTCTCCCCCTAGAGGGCTAGAAGTATCATCTAATGGACCAGTTGATGTCGAAACAAGCTAACCAACCACGTGCTCCATGTAATAGTCCAAACAAACAAAAGACAAAAGATGTTTCAACTGCTCAAAAGGTAAAGTTCATTAAAGAAGTTAAAACATCCAAACAAGAAGAGTTGAAACCCAACAAGACCAAATTCTCACTGGTCTCACATTCTTCCCCACAGAGATGTCTTTCCCAACATGTAGAAGTTCGATCATGCTACAATTGTTGAACGAGAGGACATATAGCTTCAAATTGTCCTCAGTATCAGACACTAAGAAAGAAAGTTGAGCTTCAAGATTCAAAATAGATTTCTTCTAAAAGGAGTTCTATTACTCCACCTAAAAGAAATAATGAAACTAAGGTTCAAACTATAAACTAGTCGTCTGTTTATCACAAACAGGCATTGCACAAAGCTGGCTTGTGGAAAGCAAAATCAAGTCAAATATCTGATACTGAGTGCAGTAAGAAGCATGATATGCCCTCACCCTCAAATGGACAGTGGGTTGATTTTTTGATGTGTGATTCCTCTGAGATACCTAAGCCAGTTAAGGCTTGAGTCCCAAACCTTAACTAATCGTTTCCTTTGAATGTGCAGGGTGTTCGTTATAGTGCTATCACAAACACATGGATTGTAGATAGTGGAGCATCTAGGCACATGACTGGAAACCTGTCTCCTCTCAAACATCAAACAAATTAAAGGAGGACATGTTTCTTTTGCGGGAAATAAAGGAGGATCGATCACTACATAGGGAGAAGTGGGAAATCAGAAAGTTAAGTTGACAAGGTCAACTACGTTCAACAACTACAAAACAACTAACTTTCTGTATCACAGATTTGTGACAAAGGTTTCAAGGTGGTCTTTGACATCAAGAAGTGCTACGTGTTGAAGAAGGAGTACACCATTCCTGAAGACCAGGACTTAATGTTAGCTTCAAGATACAATGATTTATATGTCTTGGATCTAACAAAGGTCTCAATAACCAATAAACAAGTCCAATGCTTCTTATCAAAGGCAACTGAGAAATATTCCATCTCTTGGCATAGGAGGATGGGACACATAAATCCAAGGAATATGAATCATCTCATTCGGAATGATTTAGTCAACAGAGTAAATGTCAAAAACTTTCAACTTCTGGATTTCTGTGTTACGTGTAAGAAGAGAAAACAGACTAAGAAGTCACATAAGGCAAAGAAGGTCAACTCTATTGAATTGCCTCTTACACTTCTACATATGGATATGTTCGGTCCAGTGAGCACCAAGAGTATTGTTGGGGATCTGTACTGTTATGTAGTCACCGATGACTACTCCAGATTCTGTTGGGTAATGTTTCTAAAATCCAAATCAGAAACATTTGATTCGTTCAACCAACTTATGACCACTTTGGAATCTCTATACAAGTTAAAGGTACGTCAGATCCGCTCAGACAACAGGACAGAGTTCAAGAATCAGTGGATGGAGGCATTCTGTAAAGAAAAGGGAATTGTACATCAGTTCACATCTACTTACACTCCACAGATGAATGGGGTTGCTGAAAGGAAGAACATAAGATTGATAGAGACTGCCAAGATGATGCTAGCAGACTCAAAACTGCCTATCCAATTTTAGAACGAGGTAGTGGCCAATGAATGTTACACTTTGAATTGAGTCTTGGTGGTTAAACGACATGGAAAAACGTGTTACGAGTTGCTACAACAACATAAACCTAATCTGGAGTACCTCGAACCATTTGGGGCACCATGTACATTGCTGAAGAAAAATCAGTCAGGCAAGTTCAGTGAAAAGGCTGAAGAAGGGATTTTTCTAGGATACAACTTACCGAACAAGATGTTTAGAGATACACCACCCCTCCTGCAGGAAAATGACCAACCTTCTTTTTTTATTATGATGGATTCTTCAAGTCCTTCAACATTTCTCTCACGCCTTCTGATGATGAGATATCTACAAAGATGATGTATGATGTCTTAAAAGCACCGCCCCTAAACTGGACAACATCTGGTTCACTAGGCCAATCTTCTAGTAGCTCAGGTGGAGTACCAGAAGTTAGTGACACCTCCTCAAACGATGAAGATGTGGAGACTGTTCAGGTGGAACACGAGGAACAGGTTTCGGCTACAACAAGTACCCATGCATCCGATGCTGATGCCTCTGACACTTCGAAAGCTCAAACTCCAACAATGCAGATTCTAACTCTAGAACTCACAATCTAGGTCAGGATGTAGCTGTTCCCACCACTCCTGGGTCGCGGCTTAATATTTATCATCCTCTGGGCAATGTCATAGGGAGTGTATAAGCGGGAGTACAGACACGAAATCAGCTATACTCAGCTGATTATGCCTCAGTCATGGAAAAAGGATACCTTCACAACGGAGCTTATCGATGTTTTGTGTCTTAATTTGAGCCAAAATATGTAAGTGACACCTTAAACGATGAGGCTTAGGTGAGTGCCATGCAAGAAGAACTTCTTCAATTTAAGAAGTTGGGTGTGTGGACTCTGGTGGATAGACCTAAAGTGGTAAGGTCATTGGCATGTAATGGGTCTTAAAATGCAAGAAGGATGACCAAAGGGTCATTATCAGAAACAAGGCTTGACTTGTTGTTCAAGGATTTTGACAAGTCGAGGGTATTGATTACAACGAAGTTTTTGCACCCGTGGCAATAATGGAAGCCATCCGTATCTTCCTAGCCTATGCATCGTATATGAAGATTATTGTATATCAACTTGATGTGAAGAGTGCATTCCTTCATGGTGAAATCTAAGAGATAGTGTATGTTAGTAACCCAAGGGATTTGAGGATGGTACGAGAAACTCTCAACTCATCTTGTGAAACACGGGTTTCGAAGAGGAGTGATTGATTGTACACACTTTATCAAAGAAAAAGATGGTGACTTGCTGCTTGTATAGATTTATGTTGATGACATGATTTTGGATCCAAAAATGAAGAGTTATGTAAAGAATTTGAAGCAGTAATGAAAGCAGAGTTCGAAATGAGTGCAATGGGAGAAATGAAGTTCTTCCTCGAATTACAGGTGGATCAGACACATAAGGGAGTTTGCCTACATCAAACCAAGTATGTAGGCGATATTCTCAGTCGGTTCGATATGGAGAATGCTTCGGCAGCTGGAACTCCTCTTGCTACAAACCACAATGTAGCACCCGACGAAAGTGGCGATCTGGTTGATGCCACCATGTATCGAGGAATGATCGGATCCCTCATGTATCTCATAGCCTCACGACCTGATATCATGTACACGACGTGTCTATGCTCTAGATATCAGACAAAACCAAAAGTCAACCATCTTATTGGAGTTAAAAGGATATTTTGTTATCTGAAGGGTACACCAACACTAGGGTTGTGGTATCCTCATGATGATGACTTCGAGCTTACGGCGTATAGTGACTCGGATTACGATGGTTGCAAAATGAACTAAAAGTCAACATCAGCAGGATGTTAATTCTTTGGGTGGAGATTAGTGACCTGGGAGTATAAGAAGTAGACCTCGGTTGCTCTGTCAACCTATGAAGCCGAATATGTGTTGCTGCAAGTTGTTGTTACAAATCATCTAGATTCAACAGCAAATGCGGGATTACGGTTTGCAATTCTCTAAACTCCAATATATGTTGATAACTCTACTGCAATAGCTGTAACCAAAAATCCAGTCCAACATCCTAAAACCAAACACATCGGGATTAAATATCATTTTATACGTGATTGTTTTGAAAAACATTTAATCGGTGTGGTCAAAATTAATACGGATTTTCAACGCGCCGACATCTATACAAAAGCTTTTGATAAACTGAGATTTTTATATCTCTTAGAGGTTAATACCGTGAAAAAGAAAAGTGACGTAATCTCAGATGATGAAAACATGTAGTCCGACACCGTGTTTATTTTTATTTTATTTATAATTTTTTTATCTCCCATCTTATAAAATTCAAAAACAACAAAAAGGTTTTCGGGGGAGGAGGACATGCTAGCTTATAGAAATGAGATCGTATCTGTGATACCGATTCAAGGACAATGGAAAATGATAGTACACAGGAACAAATAATTTGGGACTTTAAAGATTTAAATGAATTAAATGCGAAATTCAAAGTATAAGTCTGAGAAGTCTGAGCAATATAATAGGAAAAATGATGGTAAAACGAGCTACTGCTAAGGTAACACAAAGAAAGTAGATCTAGAGGTTGTTAGACCACTACATGATGTGTCGGTAGATTTAACACAATAGATGACTAGACCTCATTGGTGACTTCAATTCAAACTATGTTGTTCAACTAGCTGTGGGTTCCCATCTTATCACTGGTTAACACAGTCAATTATTTCCAATAAGGAGTGACGAGCAATTAAACGCCACAAATGTGTGCGGATGACCACAAAAAGAGCAAAGCATGAAAAAATTGAAACATAAACACAATCAAGCTAATAACAAATGTTGTTGGTGCGTTATGTGCAAAAAGAAAAAATATATGCTCTAACAAGAAGATAAGTTGTGTGGCTCTCTGTTGTGCGGTGACACTAACCTGAGGATAAGCATAACCTAGTTATTCTAGAATTCATTGTTATTTGCTGCCTCTCTGCTGTGCGGTGGCACTGACCTGAGGCTTGGCTTCTCTTTGAAAGCTCTAAGAATAGTTTCTTCTTGTCAAAATACCCGTAGACCGCTCAAAAACCTCCTGAGGAATGTCGATTACCATATAAGCGTGGGATCCACAAATGCTGGTTGAAATAATTAAACCAAGTGTATCACCAATCTGTGTCAAAAGTCTGTATATGGATTTAAGTGGACAAGTATACTGACAATCATCGTGGCGGTAATTCTTGAAAGTCAAATCAATGTGTGCATCTTATAGTACTAGTATGATTTCCTAAACTTGCTAATGACTCTCAATGAAAACAAGAATCTAGCATCAAAATATTTTGGTAACACGTCCTGAATGATTTGATTACTTGTATGATACCATAAAATCATTCCGGTTATGGTCATAATAACTTGAACATGTACTGTTCTAGAAAGAAATCTGCTAGATATCTATCTTAAAATTCCCACTCACACAAAATCACAAAAATACATTCAGTTTTATCTTTTTAGTTATAGTTGTTTTGTTTTGTTTCAATTTTTAGTCAAATTTAGTTTTAATCATCGGACTATATAGTGGAATTGTATCTGGGATTTAATCACTTAATAGGGTCACTTCTGAGGTGACCACACGTGTTTTCAAATGTCAAATGGGTCATGTCTGACGTGACAAAATGTTTTACTATTAAAAGGATCACGTCTGAGGTGATCAAATGTTTCTAAAGTTAAAAATGATCATGTCTGAGATGATCGAATGCTCGTAATGTCTTACCAAGTGTTAAAAGGGATAAATGTAAAATGTTCAATGAGTCAAAATTATAAGAATGATCCATTCGAACGACTGGATCATAAGTATGGATAAGCCGTACGATTGGGCCATATGAATGAGCCCCATCGCACGACTAAGCCACACGTATGGCCTAGACGTGCAATTAGACCATTAGCATAGGTAACATTATGTGATTGGATCATCACAATGAACCAATCACACAAATGGAAGCAACTGAATGGGGTTGTCGCACGACTGAAACCTAGTCGCATGACTGAAGGTGACCGATTGAGTCAGTCGCATGACTGAGACTCAATCGCACAAACCAGCTCTGCGATTAAGTCCAGTCACACGATTGGAGAAAACCCTAGTATAAATAGAGGGGGAGTCGGTTGCAAACCCTATTCACCCCCAATCACTCTGGTTTATCGCATGACTTAACGAAACTCTGCCCGATTTTTGTCTGATTGCTCTTAACTGCTATTTGTTGTAATTGAACGATTTCCAGTGATTGTCCAGGTAATGCGCGATGTTCTACACTCCAAAGATTCAACAATATGTGCCCACGACACTCGAATTTATGCCCTAAAAACTAACCGAGACTAGTTTGACCAATAAACTGATAAAACTAAGTTAAATGTTAAAATAAAGGTTATTAGGAGCTATGTTGGGTGTTACGAGACTAATGAGCCATACCATGATGTCTTTCACTATGATTTGCTCAGAATTTGAATTTGAATGAACCAACAGTGGTCATGCCACGAATGGGCGCCTGATGAACTTCAATCGCATAACTGAGCCGGGCGAATGGCTCAGTCGCACGACTGAGATGGGCGAATGGCACAATTGCACGACTGAAATATGCGAATGAGTTCAGTCGCACGACTGGTTCAACCGCTTGGTAGAGCATACGACTAAGCCCAATCGCATGCTCAGTCGTGCGTATGAGCTCAATCGCATGACTAAACCTCAGTCGCATAGTTCATTCGCATGACAGAACAGAAAGATTCAAGTTAAGAAATTCAAATGGTTATTCATTTACACACTGTAATGTTTATCTATATTGTGTAACAGATGAAGAGTCGCTGGACCATGAGCACTAAGCACAACATATGTGCTCACCTGGATTTGACTTCCAGGAATGCCGCAGAGTTCTCGGGCAACATCACATTCCTATGGAGATCTAGGATATTTTGAGCCATCTTGACACCATGTACTCCTTATCGCTCAGTCCAACAGGCTTTCTAGGAAAACGCTGTTCTGGACAAGTCCTTTGAGCCCCATTGCATCAGGAGCTTGATATTCGGCCATGCCATTGAGATCACAAAGGATGATCTCAGGACTGTTTTAGAGTTTGGAGATGACGCTGATTGCCGCACACGGTTACATCCTCTTACGGTCCGAGGCTGCTTTCTGAGGGCTAAGTACTCTAGGAACATCAATGTGGGTGTGCTAACAAGAGCAACTTGTGCCCCCAGCTTAGTACCTCGCCCATGTGCTGCTCAACTGCATAGCTTCATGTAAGGGAGGGTTCGACGAGCTATCCGATCAGATCCATAATGCTTACATGGCGTTGGTGCTGAACCAGTCATTCAGCTTCTCTAGGATGATCTTCACCTATCTGGTGTAGAAAATTAAGGGGAAGGGGAAGGAGGGGTTTTGTATGTACCTCAATTTATTCAGATGATCATTGATCAAAAGCTACCGTTGCTGCCCAAAGAGAAGGAGGATGCAGTAGTGCTTGAGGTGATGGATGATACCACATTGGGCCGCATGAGGGTGTACAGTGGGAAGCAGGTGAAGCCCCCTGTCAGGAGATTGTTCGGGCATCTGACCTGAGAGGAATATGTGGCGCCCCTAGGAGAAAGTGGCGCCACGAGGACAGTG
The DNA here is from genome assembly GCA_025506515.1 of Flaveria trinervia. Taxonomy (NCBI): domain Eukaryota; kingdom Viridiplantae; phylum Streptophyta; class Magnoliopsida; order Asterales; family Asteraceae; genus Flaveria; species Flaveria trinervia. Next base: position 35,815,854 of record CM046443.1, on the reverse strand, counting down.
ATTCGGATGTCAAGCAGATTGTGCTCCTGGATGATGACTCCGATGATGATGATAGTGGTCATGGTGGAGATGCAGGGCCCGCCCAATCGAGGGCCCCCACTGTTGATATAGCATCTCCATCATCCACCAAGGTGGAGCAGAGTCAGCTGGTTTCCATCAGGACTTTCATCCTGATGAGGAGGAAGAGACAAACGAGGAGCCTTTGACTCGTACTGTGGGGAGCAGGGTGGTTGCCACCGACCGAGGTATTCGGGAGGTTGGAGGATGCCCTAGCAAGTCTCGGGAGACTACTGCAGATCCCACTTATGCCCCTGATCAGCCCAGCAGAATCCCAGGGGGAGCATCCTCCTCAAAGGGCATGAGGAGAAAAAGGATGGCTCAGCCCCATGGGATGAAGACTAAGAGGAGGAGGATTACACTCATCACTACCACCACTACAGCCACCACTACCTCCACCACAACCACCACCACTACCACCATTCCACCCGCCACCACTACCACATTCCACCCGCCACCACTACTACCACTCCACCCACCATGACTACCACACCTGCACCTGTCACCATTACAGTTACCCCTTCACCATCCATACATATCCCACCACCCATCTACTCTACATCCACTACCACCACCACCACTCATGGAGTCGGGACCTCATCAAGGTCCTACCTACTTTTGGATCCTCTTTCCCATCCGTTGGGTTGGAGGAGCAGTTGCTAACCTGAACCGGTTAGTACTGAAGCTATTGGTGATGGATGAGCAGAGAGCCACTAAGCTTAATCAGCTAATGGAGCTTAATGTCTCCTAGCCCAGAGGATTGAGGCTCAGAGCCAAGAGATCGTGGAGTTGCATGAGATGCAGGCTTTGTCTGTACAGAGGATGGAGGCTCAAAGTCAAGAGATCACAGAGCTAAGTGAGATGCAGACATCCTCTGTATAGAGGATACAGGATTTGGAGGCAAAGAACAAGAAGCTGATACTAAGGCTTAAGGGATCCAAGGATGAGCCTCTAAAGATTAGAGAAGGGGATAACGATGGTGATGATGATGACGATGATGAGGATGATACTGATGATGATGGAGTAGATGATGATACGAGAGAGGATGAGAGTAGAGATGATGAGGAGGGTGATGATGCTACTGCATCTGCTGCCACTCAAGCAAGAGAGAGATGATCCAAGAAAGCTCAGATCAGGGTGCCTCGTCCTCAGCCTCACAGCTGAAGAACCCATGATTCAAGATCAAAGTAATGATTAGATGTTTATGTATTTTTGAACTTTTGTGTAATTAAGTCATGTATTAAAAGTCATGTACGGAATGTTTATGTATATATTTGATTATTTAACTATCTTGATTATTTACTAATAATGATGTGTCACGTGTTTTAAATCAAGCTGATCAACCATCTCAGCAGGATGAATATGATGTTGCTCCCCTGCAGCAGATCAAGTCCCAATTCACTATGATACTTGATCTATAAGGGATTGTCACGAGGTCAGTAAGCTATACTCCCGAAGAAGGAGAAATCATTCATGACCTCACTGATGAGCAACTCGCAGAGATGCACCTACCATCAATGTTGCTAGTGATAACGAGCTCAACGATGTGGATGCGATAGAGATTGAAGACATCACAGCACAACATTATCCAGAATATACTGATCGAGAGGCAAATGTGGTTCCTGATTTTGGGGATACTATCGAGAGTGATATGTATGCTAAACTGGATACGACGAAGAAGGAGGCCGAGAATCAGAAAGCAAAGCCGAAGCCTCAGATGCCGATGTTGAGATCAAAAAGGTTGAATGGGCAGCTTGTTTTGCAGAGATCCGTGCCCAACGCACAGCGCCGAAGCCGAGTGCCTACGCCAAGCTCTACAAAGTAAAGAAGCATCTAAAGGTGTCTTGAAAGATTATAGAGGGCTTACTTTGAGGATGTTAATGTATATACAGTGAAGAGGGAGAAGGGAATCGAGTACTTCAGATTCCCACATGATCTGAAGACTCTCCCTGGTTTTGAGCTCAACCAGCTGGCACGTATGAACCTGCTGTATGCTGACCCTAAGAAGATGTCAGGCTGGTTTCAAGCTGCGTTCAAGAAAGAATACCACACTAGATGGGTTAACTTCAAGCCTCAACAACCTACGAAGTATATTTGAAGGTCGGAGGTGGACCCAAGGACTGGGAAACCCAAAGTGGTGCTGAAGTGGAGTCCTCCGTGCACTATGTCAAAGATTCCCATGAGGGAAATGCCACAAGAATTCACTCCCCACTTCAAGTGGTGGTATTATGATTGGAGAACAGGAGAAGCGGTCATAGTTTTGCAGAAGAGCGCCAAATGGAGACCATCCGGGTATTTGACCCAATGTGGCTAACCAACCTGTGAGCTAGTGATGTTTATACCAATGTTGTTAAGACCGGATCAGACCAGCCGGTCCTACCGTTTTGGCCGGGATTCGGCGCGTGGTCCGGTCCGGTCAAGTGTGGCTCGTTTTTGGTAGGTTAAACCGGCCGGTTCGTCCCGAGTCGGCGGTCGGACCGGGAGAACCGGACCGGTTCTGACCGGATTGTGGTTTTTTTGTTTTAATGGGTAAAAACAGGATGTTAAACCATAAATTAAGAGCAAAAAACCGGCTTCACGCGGACCCGGTTTATTTCGAACGGCATTCGTGTCCGCATGTCGTGCGTGGGCGACCCAAATTTTCCAGCCAGAAACCTGTTTTTGCACCCCCCCCCCCCTGCGCGCGGGTAGGTCATGGTATAAAAGGTATCACATATAAACGCATAATGTTTTATTTGTCATACCAATGTGGGACAAGGGTGTTATTTCCACCTTGTTCATACCCTTATTTCCAACCAATATTTAATTACATATTTACATATATAAATATAATTAAAATATAGTTAAATCCGGTCCAACCGGTCCGACCGGTCCGACCACCAAACCAGTAAGGCGTCCGGTTCGATGTCCGAACCGGTTCTAAAAACATTGGTTTATACTTTATACAGGTGGTCATTATTCTATGATACGCAGGATATGGTACAGGCCCTCCAGTTTCAGAACGTGATAAGACTCTGTTTTGCATTCGAGATACATGCTGCAATCACAGCCGAGGAGAGGCATAAGAAGTTTGACGAGCTAATGAAGGATGCAAGATGATGAACGAAACTATGTCCAAGGGGGAGTTTGTTGATACATATATACCTAGTTTACGATATGTAATATGTCTGTCATGTCCTAAATGTAAATGAAATGTATGAGTTGAATGAAACAGAATATGTGATTGATGATCTTAATATCAAATGTTTGAGTGTATGTTTCAATGTTTATTATTTATTAACGCATATTGAACTAACTGTATAGGTTTGTGGTTGTTTGAATTGATCTTAGTCAAGTAATGATTGAGAAACTTATTCGAACTTAGTCGTATGGAGTTTTCATGTGAATGGACCATGCTAATGGTTCATACGCATAAATACTTCATGCTAATGGACCAGTCGCACGACTAAACCAGGAGACTGGATCAGTCGCACGACTGAGACATACAGATGACTTAGTCGCACAACTGAACCTTCAGTTGTGTGATTGACTCAGTCACATGCTTTAGTCGCACGAATGAACCATGCTAATGGTCCAGTCATACGATTTACTAACCTTAACCTATAATACCACTTAATTCGTGGAAAAATGAGACACTTTCAATATTTCGACTCCTACTCGTACCCTAGCCGTCCAAAGACCTTAGAGACCCTGTTCCAAGTTCATAGATCACACAAAATCGTATTGCAATCGTTCTTGACATTTAGATTCATTCTAAGATCGATTTTACATGCGTTCTCACTTATTGGATCGCCAATCAAATAGGATTCCGCACTATTTGAGTTGGTTTACACGTATATCATTTAGTACTCCGTTCGTACACGGTCCTAACATAACTTATTACGTGTAGTCATAAATGTCTGAAACACATCTCATTTGACTTAAGCACTCATATGCCTTTATAGATCCTTTTTTGTTATCAAAGGTTGGAAGGTTGAATGTCATGAAGAATTTATAAGCATGCTTTTGTACTTACTTTTTATTGTATATTTTTTTGTCTACTATCATAGTTGTAGATGACAAGAAACTTTTCTGTAGTGTGTTTCCTACTTCTCCAGATTAGATCTTGGTTGAGTGGCAGTGATAATCTTGACAAATTGAGTACAAAGTTTTGTATTTGCCTCGTATCTAAGTATACGTTTATAGTTCGTTCTTCATCCAGATCAGATTTGACATTCTACCTTACTTTCAGGTATTACTGTAGGATCCTGTATGCCCAAGACACATAGAACATTGATGTGGTTAGTACGTCATGATCCAAGTCGGGTCATACCCAATAACAAGCTTAGCAAACACCAATAAATATTTATTTGATGATATGATCATGCAATTAAATATGAGCACCTAATTAGAAAATGGGTTTTCTAATTTAAAGAAATGAGAGATAGAACAATTATATGGATAATTTGTTCATGAACTATTATTATTTACATTGTTATTTAAATGGTTAAATAACAACAAATAGTATATGTTCTTATGTTATACATTAAAAGGCTTTATCATATAACATATCAACATCTTAATGTGATTAGTTGGTTTTATATTTTAGGGTGTATAAGTTATATAATTAAAAGGTTAATTATATATATCTTATCATCTAACTAATGAACATTAATAATGTGCCATATGTTACATAATTAAAAGGTTAATTATGTAACAAGTCCACTCAACTTTTAATGTGTTACAAGTATTTTAAAAAAAATAGGTGAACTTGGGTTTTAAAAAGGGCTGAATTCGGCCCCCCCTTGGACTTCTCCATTTTTTATTTGTCTTGAAAATAGAACACTCATTAAGAGTGTGGTTGAGTGGAAGAGTGCAAGCATGATCCTCCTATCTCTCTCTCTTTTCACAAGATGAACAACTAGAGAAAACCTCCTCCTTCTCTCCTCATTCACGGCTGAAACAAGGGGTTTTGAATCCTTTTGGTCGTTTTCTTGGAATTCTAATGATCCAAGATATGCTCCTTCATTGGTATGAAGTAAAAATGGTTTTCTTTCTTCCACCCATTGAAGAACTCAGCTGGAAACAAGGTTCCAGCAGCATTGTTGTTCGTTTTGGTGCTTTAAATCCTAGCAAAGATGGTGTTCTCTTAGAGGCTTGTGGGTATGAACACTTGAGGACTTCTACTTTGGTGTTTTGGCCATTCAAGAGCAGCCCTTTCTTCACCCAAATCACGTTTTTAGCAGCCCTTATGGAAGGTGTTTCATTCACATTTTCAGCAGCCTACAAAGGTAGTTTGTTGATGTTGTTTTGGTTGTTTCCTTCTCTTGATAGCTAGTTCAAACACATATGAATGATCCTTATGTTTTGGGTTTGTTCAAACAAAGTTATGAACTTTTAATTTTCTGATTACAACATGATATTATCTATTATTCCGCTGCGTTTTCTCAGTTTAAATGGTTAAACTAGTTTGTTAAAGGTCCAACAAACCCAACAATTACTTAATACTAATTCTTAACATTTTAGAATATTATACTTTCTCAATACTCTACTCATCACTTTATCGTATCGAATAACATACTTGTTGAAAACCAATACAATGTTTGAGTATCTAATAATTTCAATCTAGCTCCTATGTTCATATTTCATTTGACCACTGTCACGTCACCATTAAGACATAAGCATTAATCAACATGATGCAATCTTATTACGATGCATGTGCAATTGTAAATTCACCATTACGTAAATCTAAGCATGATCTTCATTTTACCTTACATGAATATACTAGCTTGGCTTCATTATGTATCATAATGTAGTGTCTAAATATGAATGGCATCCTTTTGAGCATTCACTTCACTTGTTTACTTAATAATTCTATTCTATAATTTATTTAACTATAATTAATTATGAGTTACTTTGCATGGGCAATATTATTCTATTAGACTAGTTAACATGAGACTATCTAGAAGTCTACACATTCAACAAATTTTAGTTAACACTACCAATCTGCTTCTTAAGTTTAGGCAAACATAACAGCTTACAAATTTAAAAAGTAAATTCTTAATGACATTAGCTAAAATTTAAATTATTTAGGTGTGCTAGTTATTTTCTATTATATACTTAACACACATGTAAAGCCTCTTATCTGTTGCAACGCTACTTGGTTTATTTGGCAACCTGTGTAGTCTTTCCAACTCAATTTAAGTTTAGGCACTAACTAATAATTCCTAATTCATTTAAACTATGACTCTGATATCAATTTGTAACGCCTGCCTCCCATGGTACCCCTAGGGAGTGTTACCATCATATATACAAACCATACAGTAATCAGAGTATACATAGCGGAAGTCAAACTATAACTATACGTTATAATGTATTCTAAAATTTCAAATATGTCATTGAGACGAGCTTCTTTTTTGTATGAGTCGACCCATATTTTGTTAAAAACAGAGCACGTTTAAATATAATATATATATATATATATATTTATATATTTAAATGATCTCTTATGACACTATATGTTAGGTTCTGGTATTTTACCGAAATACCTAGAGATTAACGTGTAAACCAGATCAAATAGTGCGGAATCCTATTTGATTGGCGATCCAATCAGTGAGAACACACGAAGAATCAATCAAGAATTGAAACTAACGTTAGAAATCGATTGGGAATCGATCTAATGTGTTCTATGAACTTGGAGAACGAATTGGAAGGTTTCTGGACGGCTAGGGTACGTCTGCAATCGTAATTGATGGAGAGCCCTTATTTTTCATGAATTGAGTTGTATTTATAGGTTGGTATTATTCAATCGTGCGACTGAACCATTAGTCTGGTTCAGTCGTGCGATTGAACCATGCGGTTGATTCATTCGTACGACTGAGTGTTCAGTCGTGCGACTGAGCCAATCTTATGTTACAATCGTACAACTGATCCAGTCTCCTGGTTCAGTCGTGCGACTGAGTCAATCGTGTGAAGATATTCATGCGTATGGTTCATTCGCATGAGCCATTCGCATGAGAACTTCATTAAGTTAAGTTTGAATGTTTTAATTAATATAACATGATGTGCAACCATTCAAGCAATCATAAACCCAATCAATTCAATCACGACTCATTAATGAATATTAAAATCATAAGTCACACACAGTTTATGTCATTTCATTAATCAATACAGATTACATCATACTCAGACAGACAAGATTCATTATATTTCAAATCATGATCTAGGGACATATACATGCATCAACAAACTCCCCTTGGACCTAGATCTATCTAGTCTCTTGTCTTCTGTATACCTCCTTATACTTCTTGTACTTCTCCTCCTTAGTGACTCCTGCGTGAATCTCAACGCAAAACAAAGTCGTATAACGTTTTGGAACTGGAGGGCTTGTACAATGTCTTGTGTGTCATAGAACAGTGGCCATTTGTATAATGTATAGACATCATTAGCAGATAGTTGGTTAGCCACATCGGGTCGAATACCCTGATAGTATCCATTTGGCCCTCTTTATTCAGAACTATGACAGCTTCAGCAGTTCTCCAATCATAGTACCACCATTTGAAGTGTGGAGTGAAGTCCTGTGGCATTTCCTTGAGAGGGATTCTCGACATAGTGCGCGGAGGACTCCACTTCAACACAATCTTGGGCTTGCCAGTACTGGCATCAACCTCAGACCTTCTTAGATACCTCGTAGGCTGTTGTGGTCTGAAGTTAACCCATCTGGTGTGGTACTCCTTCTTCAGGGTAGCCTCGAACCAGCCTGACATTTTTTCGGGTCAGCATACAATAGCTTTAGCTTAGCCAGCTGGTTGAGTTCAAAACCAGGTAGAGTCTTCAGATCATGTGGAAATCTGAAGTACTCTATGCCCTGTTCCCTCTTAACTGCATACGCGTTAAGGTCATCAAAATAAGCCCATGCAATAATCCTGCCTGACACCTTATGGTGTTTCTTGACTCTGTAGAGCTTGGTGTAGGCATCTTTCTTTGGTGCAGCACGCTGGGCTCTAACTTCTTCAAAACAGGTAACCCACTCAGCCTTTCGAGTGTCTACGTCATTATTTGAGGCTTGGGTTGTTCTTTGGTCTTTCCTGTTTCCTGCTCCATCTTGTCTAGTACCTCAAACATATCACTGACTAGGGACTCACCTAGATTGGGGATCACATTACCCTCGTTGTCAGCGTACTGAGGGTACTCTTCTGCTGTAATATCTTCAACCTCAACTTCATCAACGTCATTTAGTTCTTCATCACTGGTTGAATCAACTGTTGGAGCATCCTTGACAATTTCATCAGGATTGAGTCTGAACATCTCTGCCAGTTGCTCGTTAGATAGGTCATGAATTATTTCCCCTTCTTCAGGGGTATAACTCACAGACCTTCTTATAATCCCTTGCAGATCAAGAGTCATGGTTAGTTGAGTCTTGACCTGTTGAAGGGGAGCAATGTCAAACCCATCCCTTTGATAGTTTGGATCTGTTTGATTTAAACATTTAACACATAAACCATTAGTAAGTGATCAAACAGAATTATATCAACTTAATATATAAACATTCAACACACAAACCATTAGTAAGTAATCAACCAGAATTATATCAACTTAATATATAAACATTCAACACATTTGTTTTTTTTTTTCATTCCATGATTCAATCACAAAATAAATAAATACATAAGACATTTAATTTGTAATTTTGTCTTGAATCCTGGGCTCGTCGCTCGGAGGAGCAGAAGAGGTAGATGGCTGATCCTGTCGATTCTTCGATCTTCGCTCTTGACCAGAAGCAGAGGCCGATGTAGCCGCATCCCCTCCTTCTGCTTCGTCATCATCATCTCTACCTTCTGTCTTTTCTTCCTCTGTCTCTTCTTCATCCTCAGCATCTTCCTCATCGTCATCATCATTTTCATCATGACCATCTCCATCATCCCCATCACCCTCCTTTATCTTCAAAGGCTCATCCTTTGACCCCTTTAACCTCAGCATAATCGTCTTGTTGGTCGTCTCCAATCCTCTATACGTTTGGCTGATTGGGCCTGCTGGTCCTGGAGTTGGGACATCTCGACTCTCCTAGCATCGATTAGCTGGGTCTGCTGCTTATGACCCGAGCCTGCTCTGCCAACTGCTGAGACTGGGTAGCAGTCAGATCAGTCAACTGGCGAATCTGCGCCGCTTTCTCTTCATCTGCAGCTAGCAGGCGCATCACCATACGGTTAAGTGCCGACAGCTGCTCCTCTACCCCAATGTTAGGTAGAGTAGATCCATTTACATGTGATGGCTGGGTTGAAGGTCCGCATGATGTGAGGTGGTGGTGGTAGTGGCAGTGGTGAATATGGGATGGTAAGCTATGCTCCGGTTCAGCTTGGGTCAGTCTCTCTCTCAGTGGAGTCCCGAGGGTGTTCACCAACCACCCTAAGCCCGTGTTCTGTGGGAACAACTTTGCTTCCCACAGTCCTAGTGAGGGGCTCCTCATCCGACTCCTCCTCTTCCTGATCACCAACAATGAACCCCTGATGGAAACCGCCGTCTCAGCAACCTCTCCGGCAGTGTCAGACCCCGGGGGAATAACATCTGACTCAGTGCCTCTTTGAGTAGCAGGCATATCATCCCCGGCGTTGCCGTTGTCATCATCATCAGAATCCATATCTGGTAGGAGCAACCTCTCATCATCGGAGTCACTGTCATCGTTACACCATTTGCGTCTGCCAGGCGCCACATACCTCTCGTTGGCCAGGTGGCCAATCAGTCTCTTCACTTGGGGCTTAACCTGCTTTCCCCTGTAAACTCTCATCCTGCCCAGAGTAGTATCATCCATATCTCTAAGGCCATTGCGTCATGACTCTCTTTGGGCAACTGTGGCAGCTTCTCGTTGAAGACGAGCTGTAAGAATCTGGGGTACATACAAAACCCCTCTTTTCCCTTTACCTCCAAGTTCTCCACTAAGTAGGAGAATATCATGCTGGAAAAACTGAAGGGTGGTTCAGAACCAGTGCCACGTAGGCATTAGAATCTGGTCTGAGAGGTCGTCAAACCCACCCCTCCTCGATGCAACACACTTGAGGATCACGTGTGCTAAGTACTTGTACTGGGGGCTCAGGTTGCTCTTGTTGAGCACACCTGAGTTGATATCCCCAGCGTATTTTATCCTCAGGAAGCATCCTCTCACTGTCAACGGATGTAGTTTAGTAGGATGATCAGTGTCATCCCCAAACTCTAGGACCCTCTGAATGTCAGTAGCAGAGATCTCAATATCATGGCCCAATATAGAGCTCCTAATACAGTACGGCTCACGAGAGCGGTCCACGAGGCATTCTCCAGAATGCCTGATGGAGTGATCTATATGGCGTGCAAGGCGTGGAGATAGCCTTATGAATCCGGGACCGTCTCAGAAAGGCTATAATGTCGGTAAACTCAGCCCCGTTCCTGGTGGTGTGATCCAAATGGGCACAGATGTTGTGCTTTGGATTTATGGACCACCTTTCTGCCATTTACCTGAAACACACAAGACATAGAACCATTACTACATAAGACATGAAAACTTCTGTTCTAACTGTAAAGTTGAAAGTCATTTGATTCATTCGTGCGAATGAATCATGCGATGAAGTCAGTCGTCTGTTCTTCATGCGACTGGACCCATTCTGGTCAATGTGACATGCGATTGGGTTCAGTCTGCTGACTGAGTCTGCGAATGGTTCAGTCAGCCGACTGAGACCAATCGTATGGTTCATTCGGCCGAATAATCCAATCGCTAGATTCAATCGTGCGATTGAAGCTCATCCGAACGACCAGTCGCCTGTCTCAGTTGTTCAGTCGCCTGTGGTTTGCGTCTTGATCAATACAGTGATTTACATGGATTACCGGTTCAATATATTCGCATTCTTGTTACTATAACCTATCAACCTTAATTTTAACATTTTGCATAGTTGAAGTAGGTTATTAGGTCGCATTCTGTCTGTTTCTTGTTTTCGTTCGCATTTCACTGCACATATGATCAATCCTTCTGATTTCAATGAAACAAGACTTCAATCTACCTGTATAATGAATGGCGAACGTTAGTGAATCAAAACAAACAATGATAAGCAGTGCTAGTAAAATTTTGGCAGAGTAACGGTAGGGAGTGCGATTTAAGGGAAATTTGGGAGTGATGAGTGAGATGCGATCGACAGAGCCCTTAAAATACTGAAGCTGGGCTCAGTCGGCCGACTGGCCTCAGTCTCCCAGTTCATTCGGGCGACTCAGGCTCAATCGTACGATTAGCCCAACAGTCGCATGCACTTGACCGACTGAGATTCAGTCGTTCGACTGGCTCAGTCGTGCCTTTCATTCGCATGTTCAGTTGACCGAATGAGTTTCAATCGGTCGACTGACTCATTCACCTCTTCCATTGGTCGAATGGGCTATTCTGATGATCCATTCGTGTTAGTGGAAGCCATTCGCATGGTTGGTCCATTCTCATGGTCCAATCGTGCGAATGGGTCACACTTAGTTAATTTTCTGCCATTTATACCAATTTACATTTAAGCCCTTTTAAATTAATTGAAATTAAAGTTATGAGCCTTTGATCATTCAGACATGATCATTTTATTTTGAAAGCATTTTGATCACCTCAGACGTGATCCTTTTAGACACTTTAGTCACCTCAGACGTGACATTTTTAGAAGCACTTTGTCACCTCAAACGTGACTGTTTTAACTTTCGAAGCACATATGGTCATCTCAGACATGACCCTTTTAGTGATTTGATTCCTTCTGATTTTCCTGATGTAGCCCGACACACGCCTACAATTACAATTAAAACAAACTAACTAATTTAAAACCTTGAACTAATTTCATAAACAAACTTATTTTTGGCTTTTTGTGAGAGATAAATCCAGAGATTGATATCTACGAGATTTGGTTTGGGAGTAGACAGCTTTAACTTAGATTGATCATATATGGACCGATTCAATTTTGGAATCATACAGGTAGGTCAAATCATTTGGGACTTGTTATTAAAACTTTTGATGCTTATATTCTAGGTGTTCATCCAGAGTCGTTAGCAACTTAAGGAAATCATACTAGAACTCTTAGATTTTCACATTGGTTTGAACTCTTGAGAATGTAGCCACTAAGATTGTCAGTATGTTTGTCCACTTAAATCATACACAGACTTTTGACGCCGACTGGTGACTGATTTAGGTTTAATTTTTCCAACTAACATTTGTGGATCCCACACTTATATGGTAATCAACATTCCTCAGAAGCTTTTGAGCGGTCTACGGGTATTATTACAAGAAGAGACTATCTTAGAGCTTTCAAAGAGGAGCCTGTCCTCAGGTCAGTGCCATCGCACAGCAGAGAGGCGGCAAACAACAATGAATTCTAGAATATCTAGGTAGGCTTATCCTCAGGTCAGTGCCATCGCACAGTAGAGAGGCACACAACCTATCTCCTTGTTAGAGCAGCTTATTTTATTTACACAATATGCACCAACAACATAAGTCATTAGCTTTATTGCATTTGTCTTTCATTTTTTCTTGCTTTGCTCTAATTATGGTCATCCGCACACATTTGTGGCATTGAAATGCTCATTACCCCTTATTGGAATATATTTGATTGTGTTAACCAGTGATAAGATGGAAGTCCACAGTCAGTTGAACAACTTAGTTTGATCTTGAGATCACCATTGTCTAATCTAATGTCTATTGTGTTGAATCTACCAACATATCATTTGTGGTCTAGCAGCCTCTAAGTCTACTTTCGTTGTATCACCTTAGGAGTTGCCAGTTTTCTATCATCTTCCTTTTTATATTGCTTAGACTACACGACTTATACTTTGAACTTTTGCATCTTTTCAAAACTTAAATTATTAAAGTCCCTCTTGATTTGTTCCTGTGTACTATCATTTTCCAAAGGTATTGAATCGGTATCACAGACACAATCTACCTTATTTAAGCTAGTTACCCTTCTCCCTCATTTTATTTATTTTATTTTATTTTATTTTATTATTTATTTTTTTATTTATTTATTTTTATGTTAACTTGCTGACATATCTCCCCCTAAAATTCTAAAATCATTTCTGGTTTAATTATTTTGGATTTTAATAAACAGCAAAATAACATGAGTTTAAATATAACAGACGGAAATAAAACAGATAACATAAAATAAAATAACTTTAACTAAACTACCTCGGACTACACATTATTATCATCAGGAATTACCTCACTTTTCTTTTTAACGCCGTTGACCTCTAGCAAATATTGAAAACGTGGTTTATCAAAGGGTTTAGTATAGAGGTCAGCGCGTTGAAAATCAGTATTAATTTAACCACATCAATTAAGTTCTTTTCAAACAGTCTCTTATGAAGTGGTATTAATACCAATGTTTTTGGTCTTAGGATGTTGAACTGGATTTTTAGTTACTGCAATTGCAGCAGAGTTATCAACAAAAATAGGAGTAGATGAGAATTTTAACCGTAATCCCGCATTTGCTGTTGAATCCAAATGATTTGTGAACAGCAACTTGCAGCAGCAACATATTCGGCTTCACAGGTTGACAATGCAACCGATGTTTGCTTCTTACACTGCCAGGTAACTAATCTTCTCCCAAAGAATTGACACCCCGCTGATGTGACTTGTAGTTCATCTTGCATCCCCCGTAATCCGAGTCACTATACGCGGTAAGTTCAAAGTCATCATCATGAGGATACCACAATCCAAGTGTGGGTGTACCCTTCAGATAACGAAAAATCCTCTTGACCCCGATCAGATGGTTGACCTTTGGTTTAGCCTGATATCTAGAACATAGACATGTAGCATACATAATATTAGGTCTTGAGGCAGTGAGATACATGAGGGATCCAATCATTCCTCGGTACATAGTGGCATCTACAGAGATCGCCATTCTCATCAGGTGCTATATCATGATTCGTAGCAAGTGGAGTCCCAGCAGCAGAAGCATTCTCCATGTCAAAGCGACTGAGAATGTCTCTACATACTTGGTCTGATGGAGAAAGATCCCATTAGGTGTTTGATCCACCTGTAACCCGAGAAAGAACTTCATCTCCCCCATCGCACTCATCTCAAACTCTTTCTTCATCACTGCTTCAAACTCTTTGCATAAGTCTTCGTTCTTTGACCCGAAGATTATGTCATCAACATATATCTGTACAAGCAGTAGTCGCCACCTTTTCTTTAATAAACATGTACAGTCAATGACTCCCCTGCGAAAGCCGTGTTTCACAAGATGAGTCGAGAGTTTCTCATACAAGCTCGAGGAGCTTGATGAAGCCCATATAAGCTTTGTCGAGCTTGTAAACTCTATCCCGATGATCAGGGTCTTCAAATCCCTCGGGTTGACTTACATAGACTGTTTCCCTGATTTCCCCATGAAGGAATGCACTCTTCACATCTAATTGGTAGACTTTAATCTTCATGTACGATGCATAGGCAAGGAAGATACGAATAGCTTCCATCCTTGCCACGGGTGCAAACACCTCATTATAGTCAATCCCCTCGACTTGGCGAAAACTTGAACCACTAGTCGAGCTTTGTTCCTGATATGACTCCTTGCTCATCCTTCTGCATTTTAGTACCCATTTGGTGTCAATGACTTTAGCACCTTGAGTCTATCACCAAAGTCCATACACCTAACTTCTTAAACTGCAGAAGTTCTTCTTGCATGGCACTCACCCACGCCTCATCATTTAGTGCTCACTGATATATTTTGGCTCAACCTGCGAAACAAAACATCTATAAGCACCATCATGAATGTAACCTTTCTCCATAACTGAGGCGTAATCAGCTGAGTATAGCTGATTTCGGTTTGTACTCCTGATCTGACATCCCCAATAACATTGTCAAGGGGATGATAGACGTTTAGTCGTGATCCTGGAGTAGTAGGCACAGCCACCTCAGAACCGAGATTGTGAACATTTTGTTCTGCATCTAAGGAGGATGGAGTTTGAGGTTCCGAAGTCGAAGGTGCATCACTCATGGATGCTTGTGGACTTTCAGGAACTGGAACCTGTTCCTCCTGACTGTTCTGGTCATCTGCTTCAGTTTCATCTTCAGAGGAGGAGTCACTGTCAACGACTACCCCCTGACTGAGTAGATGATTCTCCCTGTGTGGTAGATGGTGTATTTAGAATATCATACATCATCCTAGTAGCTAACTCATCCTCCGAGGGAGAGAGAGGGATGTTGAAGGACTTGAAGAATCCATCATAATCAAAGAAGTATGTAGGTCCTTTGCCTGTAGGTGGTGTGGTATATCTCTGAACGTCGACATTACACCACACTTCTATAAGACCCGTTGAGTTATTGTAAACTCGCTTGTTCGTATGTTGTATCCTAGAAAAATTCCTTCATCTGCCTTCTCGCTGAATTTGCCTTCTTGTGTCTTCTTCAGAAGTGTACACGGCGCGCCAAAAGGTTCAAGATACTCCAAATTCGGTTTGCGTCTTTGTAGTAGCTCATAACATGTCTTTCCCCGTGGCGCTTGACTATTAGGACTCGATTCAGTGTATAACACGCATTTGCCACTGCCTCATTCCAGAATTGGATAGGCAGTTTCGAGTCGCCAGCATAGTCCGTGCTGTCTCTATCAAACTCCTGTTCTTTCTCTGAGCAACGCCATTCATCTGAGGTGTGTAAGCAGAAGTGAATTGATGCACAATTCCTTTCTCCTTGCAGTATGCCTCCATCCCTTGATTCTTGAATTCTGTCCCGTTGTCTGAGCGTACTTGTTGAACTTTTAGCTTGTAGAGAGATTCCAGTGTGGTTACTAATTCCTTGAATGTCTCCAATGTTTCTGATTTGGATTTCAGAAACATTACCCAAGTGAACCTTGAGTAGTCGTCAGTGACCACAAAACAGTACATGTCGCCTGCAATGCTCCTTGTACTAACTGGACCAAACAGATCCATGTGAAGAAGCTCAAGAGGAAGTTCTATTGAATGAACTTTCTTTTCCTTATGAGACTTCTTTGTCTGTTTGCCTTTCTTGCAAGATACACAAAAGTCAGGAAGTTGGAAGTTCTTGACATTTACTCCTCTCACTAAATCCTTCTAAATCAAATGATTCATCTTCCTTTGACTAATGTGTCCCATTCTCCTATGCCAGGAGATTGAGTCTTTCTCAGTAGCTTTAGATAGAAAGCACTGAACCTCATGATCCGTTGTAGCAAGTGTTGACAGATCCAAGACATAAAGGTCTTTATATCTTGAAGCAGTCATCAGACCTTGGTCCACTGGGATCATATATTCTTTCTTCAGCACGTAACACTTCTTGTTGTCGAAGATGACTCTAAATCCTTTATCACAGATTTGGGAAACAGAAAGTAAGTTGTTCTGAAGTTGTTGAACGTAGTTCACTTTATCAAACTTAACTTCCGATTTCCCACTTCTCCCTGAGCTGTGATATAGCCTCCTTTCTTTCCTGCAAAGGAAACATGCCCTCCTTTTATTTTTTTGACGTTTGATAAAAGGGCTCTATTTCCTGTCATGTGCCTGGATGCTCCGCTGTCTATAATCCACGTGTTAGTCTCAGCGCTGTATCGAACACCCTAAGTTGGTTCAGAAGAGTTAGCCATCAGTGCAGCATCAGATGTCTCTGGTTCTGGTGATTCTGACTTTTCTGTCTCTGACGTGGAAATCTCCTCATTTGGCTTGTAACTGACCTCGGCTGCAGCTGTTTCTTCACTATGTGACATTGCTAGCTCAACTGCTAGATCCCCTTCACTCGCAGAATCATCATCAAATTTTCAACACTGGCAATGTTAGATTCTCCTAGTGAGACAAACCTAAAACTCCAATCCTGTCCTTCATCATCATGAGCAGTCAAGGCTTTTGGATCCTTGTTTGATGAAGTAGAACTGGAAGCTTGCTTGTCTTAGCGAGTAAAGGATGAGAACGGGTTCCCATTACCCGTTTTCTTTGGCTTGACACATTCTCTTTTGAAGTGCCCCTTCTCACCACAGTTAAAGCAGGTCACTTTACTCTTGTCGAAGCCAAAGGTGGTATCCTTAGTAGCAACCAAGTTCTGTCCAGTCTTTTTCACAAACTTCTTCGCCCTCCGGACAACACTTGCTAAGGCCCATATTATATCCATTCTCTCAAGCTCCATTCATCCACCTGCTCGTAGTCCTCATCTGCCAGATGGCAGTTTCCAATCTTCCCGGCAACAAGTCCATCATATGAATGAACCATTGCTGCTAAAAGATCCATATGCTCTCGAGCTACTTCCACGGTCACATTACCGAGGTTCTCGATCTTCAGTTTGGTAGCACTTGCTTCTGATCCAATATAATGGGTACATGATGACCCAGACGTGTCTGATCCAGAAGGAGAAGCATGTGAAGGACTGACGAGCTAGACACAAAAGCAATCTGGAGTGGTGCTCCAGATGTCTTAGCTTGAGGCGTGGCATTGTATAAAGCTGGATTTTGTGTGTACGAAGACTTCTGAGCTCTATACTTCATCCTTAGTGCTTCTTCTCGCAACTTAAGAATGAAGTCATTTATATCCAGCTTTACAAGCATTCCATTCTGTCTCAGGTTAGACACGAAT
This sequence comes from Flaveria trinervia, assembly GCA_025506515.1. NCBI lineage: Eukaryota > Viridiplantae > Streptophyta > Magnoliopsida > Asterales > Asteraceae > Flaveria > Flaveria trinervia. The sequence continues at coordinate 35,798,280 of CM046443.1, read as the reverse complement.
GTAGCCCACTTATCAGGCAATCCGTCTGCGAAGTTGCTTACTTTCTCTTCCATGGTAATAGCCACTCCATGTGTATGCAATTCGCTCATCAAGTGGTAGAATCTGTCTATGACTTCGTCTAAACTTTCATTACCAATTGATGAGAAGTTATCAAATTCCTTCTTTAACTCCTTTGCCTTGATTGCCTTCAATGACGCATTCCCATCATATCTCTTCTCTAGCTCATCCCACAGTTTCTTGGACTGCTTGTTCTCTGAATACTGGTGGAATATGTCTTTGGGGATAGACTGAGTGATCAATGCATTACTCTTTTCTCTGCATTGTACTTTATTTTCTGTGCATCTGTCATCCCACTTAATGTTAGCTTAACTCCATCAGCTCCCACCGGTGTACTATAACCGATCTCAATGGCTTCCCACAGATTAGGATCCACTCCATTAAGGTAGATCTCAAAACGTTGTTTCCAGTGGGGAAACTCATCTAAGGTTAAAAGCTTTGGTGGTTTATTGTGATTACCCACCTCACTCTCAAGCAACAGCAGGTTCTGTATCCTTGAGTCCTTCCCAGCAGTAAAGGCTGACATCTGATCTTCCATGACTAATAAACTTAGAATCTAATCAAACAAACTTTCACTGATGTGACTAAAGGATGCGAATGATCTAATCGTGCGTATGAACTCTGTGAGTAGTTCAATCATGCGGCTGAACTGGGCGATTGGTTCAGTCGTGCGAATGAATCTGGTGTGTATGAGCTATGCGAACGAATGGTTCAATCGGCCGAATGAGGGTGCGACTATGTCCAATCGTGCGTATGAGCAATGCGAATGGAGTCCAGTCGTGCGAATGAGTCACTCGTGCGACTGAAGCTGCTGTTTTGCGAAAATTTCTAGGTTTGACGGGTTTCAGCCTTAAAGATTCGAAATTTCACAAGTTCTAATCGCCTAAGTCCGTAGAAACCAAACTTCGATGAGCAGGGAACTTCCAAGATCACTTTTGATGCCAAAGATTGTGTTTTTAGTGCAAAAACACAAACTTTTATGCAATCTTGATTGAATCAACACGTAATCAAGAGTCAAAGCTCTGATACCACTTGTCAGGACCTAGTATTTTACCGAAATACCTAGAGATTAACGTGTAAACCAGATCCGATAGTGCGGAATCCTATTTGATTGGCGATCCAATCAGTGAGAACACACGAAGAATCAATCAAGAATTGAAACTAATGTTAGAAATCGATTGGGAATCGATCTAATGTGTCTATGAACTTGGAGAACGAATTGGAAGGTTTCTAGACGGCTAGGGTACGTCTGGAATCGTAATTGATCGAGAGCCCTCATTTTTCACGAATTGAGTTGTATTATAGGTTGGTATTATTCAATCGTGCGACTGAACCATTAGTCTGGTTCAGTCGTGCGATTGAACCATGCGGTTGATTCATTTGTACGACTGAGTGTTCAGTCGTGCGACTGAGCCAATCTTATGTTACAATCGTACAACTGATCCAGTCTCCTGGTTCAGTCGTGCGACTGAGTCAATCGTGTGAAAATATTCATGCGTATGGTTCATTCGCATGAGCCATTCGCATGAGAACTTCATTAAGTTAAGTTTAAATGTTTTAATTAATATAACATGATGTGCAACCATTCAAGCAATCATAAACCCAATCAATTCAATCACGACTCATTAATGAAATATTAAACATCACAAGTCACACACAATTTATGTCATTTCATTAATCATTACAGATTACATCATACTTAGACAGACAAGATTCATTACATTTCAAATCATGATCTAGGGACATATACATGCATCAACACTATAACTTGTCTAAAACTTTAAATTTAAAATAGTCATTTCACTCCTTACTTACTCATTTAACAATATACAAAATATAAAGTTCATATTTCTTTTATTTTAAATATTACATCTGACTCTATATTATGTTGATGACGAGAGACAATACATTGCTTTCAGACTAGGAGATTAGGTTAGAGCCAAGGTAAATGGCAAATCTATCGGTGGATCGACGGTCATCAAGGTAATCAGCCGAATCAACATTTGAGTAGGCATGCAGAGAGGGAGAATGAGCATCAGTATAAGTACGCAATATGGAACGAGAAGATTGTTTAATAAATTGGCCATAATAAGGGGTACCTTAAAGATATCTGAGAGTACGTTTAACACCAGACCATTCATTGTTAGTTGGAGAGTGCATAAAGTGGTAGAGTTTGTTGGCTGCCAATACTAAACCAGATTTGAAAAAAGGTGGGTTGTCACCAAGCGCTAAGTTAGCTATGGTCATTATGGGAGAGGAAATAGGTTTAGCTTTTGAGAGACTAGCTCTTCGGAGGAGGTCCATGACGTATTCCTATTGAGATGGTAACACATGTGGCCATTAAGAAGTAACTTCAACTCCTAATAAATAGGATACAATACCCATATACTTAACGGGAAACGTTCGAATCAAATGCTTAATGATCTATTTAATGGATTAAGGACTATTACATGTCAGACTCATGTCATCCACATAGACTAGCATATACAATAATACCCTTAGAAAAATAAATAAAGAGAGAAGGAACTACTTTAAAGCCTTGAAAACCAAGGGATTGTAGGACCCCAAGAATTTATGGGCTAGAGACCTGCTTAAGCCCGTAAAAAGACTTATGGTGTAAGTAAATCAATTCTTTTAGGTCTCCATGGAGGAAAGCATTTTGAATATCTAATTAACTTAGTGGCTATCGTTTTGTCACAGCAGAGAGAGCACTACTCATGTAGTTGTAGATTTGACAACCGGACTAAAAGAGTCGTGAAAGTAAATTCCCACCTATAAATTAAATCCATTGGCTACTAAAGAGCTTCATAATTCTACCCAGTTGAATCATGTACACCCACTTACAATCAACTATATTAGCATTAGACATAGGTGGAACCAATGACCATGTGCCATTTCTCATAAGTAATAAATATTCATTAGCCATGACTTTGTGCCATCTAGGATCTTTGTTTGAAATAGCAAAGGTGGTAGGTATTGTTTCAGAAGAAGTGGTGATTGTACAAAAAAATGAAACATTATAAGGAACCTCCTTTTTAGATTTGGTCTAAGATTAGGAAGATGGGTACAAGGTGGAGGTAGTGGAGGTGGTGAAAGGAAATATGCACTCGAATGGTTAGTGGAAGAGGAATGGTTAGGTTGGGTATGGGTGGAGAAAATGTTTTGTGTAGCCCGCCAAAAGTTTGGACTAAATATTGGCACAGCCGTGCAAGATTGTTGTGTGATGTTCTACGCGTCTATAGGAGTGGGCTGAAAGTTTGGACATAACGTTTGCGCAGTTATGGAAGATGGTTGTGTAATAGCCTACATGGTCACGTAAAGCTGTTGAGTTTAGGAAGGTGTTTGGGATGATTTATGGCAATGATGTCGATGGTGTGTTGGGAGGGATAAAGGGGTTGGACTGTGTAACATCCGCCATTTTCCAACTTGAAACCCAAACCCGAACCCATTTTGAACTTTCATTATTAAATTATTTTAATAGTTTTAATGGATCAAATCCATTAAATGTGTAATTTATATTGTGAATTATTCATTTATTACACATCTAAATAACTTGTAATAATGTATGAATTATGAATAATTCTCTTTCATAAAGTTAAAAAGTTTTATTTATCATTTTATAATAAATAACTAAATGGAAAATTCTTATTAAAATTTATAAAAGTTATAAAATGAATTTTAATAAACTTATAAAGCTTTATTAGTAATTATGAATTTTAATTATTAAGTGAAAATAAATAATTAAATTATAAAGTTTACAAGCTTTATAAAAGTTATAAAGATTTAATAAAAAGAAGTTAAATTGAAATTAGAGTCTTAATAAATTTAGAGTTTAAATTGTAATTTTAAATTATTTAAAATATTTAATTGTATATTCATTTTAAATTCCAATCATAACTCTCTTATGAAAGACTTGTAACTCACCATTAACACCATTCATAACATCTTCCTAACCTCAACTATAAAAGTAAGGTTTAGGACTCACTTTTCATTTGCTTTTTCTCTAAAAATCTCCCACACAAACCTTTTATCATCCTTTGCTTATGATCAATTTGAAGAATTTTCTTTTACAAGTTGTTTCAAGAATTTTTTAATATTAAGGTAATCTTATATTACTTTTATATTATACATTTCTATATTGTTTCAATCATCCAAACATCCAATTGTTCTCATGACTTTATGTTTTTACTTTTATTCTTTCTTCTACTAAATATCTTTTAATATTACTCATTATCATTTGATCATTAACCTTCTAACTTTCACTTAACTTATAATAATCACTAACATTCCTAAATCAAGCTAAGAACACACTAACATATACAAAGAATCCCGTTTGCATATGGATAGTTATGCCGCCGCATTCGGTTATTCCACAAGATTATTTCTCTAAATGATGTGTAGAGAATATGCATAGAGGTTGAACCAACCAAAATATTTCTGCATGCATGCTACACAAGTACTGAAGAAGAATACTTCGGGAGTTTCACACAAGTAGCAGAATATTCTAAGTGTGAAATCTTCCGAAGCCAAGAACAATATCTTCCGAAGCCACAAATGAAGTCTTCCGAAGCTTCAGAGACAAAGTCTTCCAAAGCTCAACTCTTGAAGACAGATTTCTTCCGAAGACTTTTAACAACATGCTTTATCTGATGTACTTTTCCATAAAGCTGGACCCCTTTCCGCTGCAACTCTGTAAAGTCACCAACTTATATGAGTTGGTGAAAAGGTCCATGCTTTTGGTAACTGTACATTGAGATCTTGAGTCTGTAACTTTCTACTTCATGTACTTTATCCTTTTTGTAATAGATAAGGATGTGAGCTATGGCATGTCATAGTCACAAAATCAAAAAGGGCAATCTGCTTTTTTCACTCTACAATTGATTTTTTGTTGTGTCTAGTCAATTGTATCCAGTTCGCTTTTATAGTATGGCCGGCTGTAGGATGTAGTATAAGTATCTCATGTTCTTGTAACTTTTCTTTATGCTTTGTAACACTTGTAATAGAACATTGAGAAAGCAATATATTGCAACCTTGAAAACCATCTCCTTGTGTCTCTTGCTCTTGTGTTCTGTCTCTTAATTACTTGTGTTCTTAGTGTCATTACTTATGGTTAATCCAGTTTACTATTTGATTAAGTTGAGTTACTCTCCTCTTTGTGTTGTTGTGTAGTACGTGACCACCCTTTAACGGTCCTGCAATGTCGTTTTGTCTCAGATTAGACATAAATGAATCACATTTATCGGGCAAACCATCAGCAAAGCTTGAAACTTTATCTTCCATAGGTGTTGTCACACCATGAGTGTGTAACTCACTCATCAGATGGTAGAATCTGTCAATAATATCATCCAAGCTCTCATTCCCTGTTGAGGAGAAATTATCAAATTCCTTTTGAGAGCTTTAGCCTTTAGTGCTTTGAGAGTTGCATTTCCATCATATCTCTTCTCCAATGCCTCCCATAACTTTTTAGCCTGCTTGTTCTCAGAGAACTGATGAAAGATGTCCTTTGGTATCGACTAAGTCAACAAGGCATAAAATTTCTTTTCAGCATTGAATAGAATCTTCTGTGCTTCACTCACTCCTCCTAAGGTTACTTGACTCCATTAGCACTGACTAGTATCGTGTAACCAGTCTTAATGGATGTCCAAAGATTGGGATCAACTCCATTTATATAGATTTCAAACCACTGTTTCCACTGTAGGTATTCATCTAACGTTAATAGCTTTGGCGCTTTATTATGATTTCCAATCTCATTCTGCAGAAGTAGAAGGTCCTGGATGCGAGAGTCCTTTCTAACAGAAAATGCAGAAAATTGATCTTCCATTGCTTTAAACTTTGTACTTTTAGAACAGGACTGTTTCACTCGTGCGAATGAAGGATGCGAATGAATTCAATCGTGCGATTGGATTCAGTCATGCGTATGAACAAGATGATTGGAATCAAATGACTGGAGTTTTCCAGTCGTATGAATGGAGTATGCGATCGAGTTCAGTCATGCGGATGGAGTATACAATTAAGTTCAATCGTACGAATGGACCAATCGTGCGACTGAAGGCTGTTGTGTTTGTAAAATCGAATATTTCGACACTTTGACACAAAATATGAGCTTCCCAGGAACCCTAATCTGCTGTATGATGAAAAAATAAAACTTTAATGCATGCAAACATCAAAAACACCTTTAGAACCAAAGTGGTCACTTTTTTGAATTAAAATGTAGGTTTTAACACCAAAACTAATCGAATTTATGCAAAATCACGAGCCAAGGCTCTGATATAACTTGTTAGGACTGTTTCCGTATGAAGTACTAACTGATTTTGTGTGAAACCATATCAAATAGTGTAGAATCTTATTTGATTGGCGATCCAATTAGTGAGAACAACAACCCAATCGATATAACAATGATCTAAACATTAAGAATGAGTAGGGATCGATCAAGATCGAACTTTGAAGTTGGATGGCTGTTTAAGACGCTCTAGACGGCTAGGGTTTATCAATATACAAAATATCTCTCAAAGTTTCTCAATTGTTCTGTTTTTCCACGAATTAAGTGGTATTTATAGGTTTGTAGTTTCCATTCGTACGATTGAACCATTAGCATGATTCAGTCGTGTGACTGAATCATGCGATTGATTCATACTCATGACTGAAGGTTTAGTCATGCGACTGCGTCAATCTTATGTCTCAATCATATGATTGATCCAGTCTCCTGGTTTAGTCGTGTGACTGGTCCATAAGCATGATATATTCATGTTTATGGTCCATAAGTATGGTCCATTAGCATGAATAATCACCCAACTAAGTTGAACACATTACTTAATCATTACTGACTAAGAACTATATGCAACAACCTCAAACCTATATATGAAGTTCATACATATGAGTTATACTTAACACAATAATAATATGAAATAATTAAACATCAAACACATTTACACATGTGTAAGAAATGAAAGACTCTTACATTTAAGTACATAAACTAGGAACATCATGTATCTACAGACCAGATCAAATAGTGCGGAATCCTATTTGATAGGTGATCCAATTAGTGAGAACGACAACCTGATCGATCTAACGATGAAACAAAAGTTAAGAATTAAGTAGAAATCGATCAAGAACGAACTATGAAGTTGGACAGGCTACTTAGGGCGCTCTGGACGGCTAGGTTTTGTGAATTTTCGAAGTCTCCCGTTTTTCCACGAATTATGTGGTATTTATTGGTTTGAAGTTTCATTCGTATGACTGAACCATTAGCATGGTTCAGTCGTGCGACTGACTCATGCGGTTGATTCATACGCACGACTGAATAAACCTTATGTCTCAGTCATACGACTAATCCAGTCTCCTGGTTTAGTCGTGCGACTGGTCGATAAGTATGATTCATTCGTGTGTATGGTCCATAAGTATGGTCCATTAGCATAAATAACCACCCGACTAAGTTAAACACATTTCTCAATCATTATTGACTTATAACTATGTACAACAACCTCAAACCTATATATGATGTTCATACATATGAATTATACTAAATACAATAATAATATGAAATACTCAAAGACAAATAAACATCAAGATGCATATCATATTTCATTAAGTAGTCATATTACATATGTGTAAGAAATGAAAGACTTTTACATTTAAGAACATAAACTAGGAACAATGTGTACCAACAATTACACATGTGTGATGAAATCATACTTTCTAAAAATAAAAACTTTCCGTATATAGAATTTTAACACAAAACTTTATGTACAACTTGATATGACAATTTGAGTATGGTCAAATATACTTTCATTTGAGTCATCAATGGGTTGTAGGGTCAAACTGATCAATTATGGTTCATAAAAGTCTACTTTGGTCAAAAAGTGAAACTTGTCAAGCATGTTAAGATTTTTAGAGACACACGGACAATTAACATTATTTGGATGCAACAAGGTTTATATGGAGAATTATGTACACACATTAACAAACCTATGTATGATACGTAGTGTTTAGCGACCGATATTTGCATGATATGTGTGGTGGAAAGGAGACAACTTACAAATAATCAGCTACAGTTTCAAAACGCCAAGTAACTTGACATATTGGCTGGTTACCTATTGATGTACCTTTTTTTACTTTACCGTGAAAATATTTCATAAATATCATATGTTATTTAAACGTATGTACTCACCAACCTTGTATTGACATACTTTAACATGTATTCTAAGGTCTTCATCATTTCTATGAATTAGGTTGCATTGATGAGGTTTTCATGCGCATCAAACATTTAAACTATTTTTCATTTACATAATATACTTTCGTTGGGCGCCATGTTTTGAGCTTTAGTGTTATGGGTTTTACTATTACTTTATGCTTCCGCATTGATTATTTAGAAATAATGTTTTCCTCTAACGGATATAGAAAATGTTTTAATACAAATTCATATAGTGTCATTTGATATGACCAATGATTGAGATTCTAGTTTTTGTCACACGTATTGTGGTAGAACCCTATAGGGTGGAATTTAAGTGTGTGAAAGACAATAATAACTTTGTTGTAATTTTTGACAATGCATCTAAAGGTTGAATCCTTTGTTGTAGCCAAATTTGATTGAGTAAACATTGTCGAGATCTTGTTACTAAGATCTTTAATAATGTGTCAATGCTCTTGATACAATTTTCTTGTGCTTTGATTTAAGCAACTAGTCTTTCAGCCTTTTATGGTTTCTGAAGTTCTTCGATATTTTGAACGACTTTGTAAGAAGACTGACTGTATTCTAGTGACCCGTTAATTTGTTGGAGATTAGAGTTGACTTTGCAACAAATGTTGTGAATGTAACCTTTATGACATACTTAGAGGGTAATCTCATAGTAGCAATAGATGTTATTTTCTATTCTAACTTACCTAAGACGTGTACCTTAGATTTTTCTTAGGTGAATGATCCTTACCACTTCTATGAGAAGTAATAGGATTTTCTATGCCAATGATATTTTCCATGAGTGTTTGAGAATCCAACTTTTGCATTTCCTTAGTTTCAAATCCATCATCATAATTGCTTTCATGATCATCACCATTATCATTGTTACCATCATGATCATGATCACTTTCATGATCATCACCACATCATTTGATCGCTACATTCCTTTTTATTACATGTTTAATGGGATAGGGAGTGTGTATTATACAGGTAGGCCTTAACAAATGATTTTACAGAGTTTGGTCTTTACTTGTCGATCACAGATTCCTTTCTGTTCATTGAAATAAAGACCCCCTTGAACTAAAATTGTTAAGCATCTAACTATTTCGCTTGTTAGCTTCCTTGATCAAGTTCAATGTTTGCTAAACTTTTGTAGTTTTGGAATTCTAGCATTTCATACATGGAAACCATTGAGACTTGATCTAGGAGAGCATTCCTGAAGTAATGGAGCAAACTTTTTTGTCCTATTTCCTATAAGTAGCATTGAATGGATCAAGCTTCACCCATTTTTCATCATCTTTAATTTCAATCTCATGATGCTCCTTGCATAATAGATCAATATACACTAGACCCTTATGAAGGGTATGTGTTGGATCATAATGAAATCAAACAAGACCTTTATGATTAACGGCAGATAACAAATGCAGAATCTTTCTTAACTGTCTACTAAACAAATACATAGATAATAATTCGAATGGAAATAACAAAAGGAGTTCTTTCAAACTATTCACTTAATTATATTCATTGATTACATAATGCAATAACAAGAAAATAAATGTGTAAAGTAGGTAACCTCAAAACTATACAAGTGTTAGGTATTTATACTATGAACGCTAAACACTAGAATAATCTTGACCGTCTATTCTAGGTTTATCTTAGGGACTGTGTACGTATAGAGTACTAACTGATTCTGTGCATATACCAACTCAAATAGTGTGGAATACTATTTGATTGGCGATCCAATTAGGGAGAACACAGTTCAGATCAATCTAATGATTAATGAAACGTTAAGGATGATTAGAACCCGATCAACTGTGATCTATGAACTTGGAATAGGTTTTCTTGAGTCTTTGGACGGCTAGGGTAGGATTATGTGCGTAGGTTTTTGAATTGTTCTGTTTTTCACGAATTAGGTGGTATTTATAGGTTAGGGTCTTCCAATCATACGACTGAACGATTATGCGACTGAATCATGTGATTGATCCATCCGCACGACTGAAGGTCCAGTCATGCGACTGAGTCAATCTTATGTCTCAATCATGGTCCAGTCTCTTAGTTCAGTCGTGTGACTGGTCCATTAGCATGAAGTATTCATGCGTATAGTCCATTAGCATGGTCCATTCGCGTGAGAACTTCACACTATTAAGTTTGAACATGTTCCTCAATCATTATTGACTAAGAATCATGTACAACAACCACAAACCTATATAGTTAGTTCACTATATGTTATCACACAATAAACAATGAAATATTAAACATTATAAGGATCAACCACACTTTGCATTTCATTCATACCCATTTAATTACATATATGTAAGACATGATAGACATTTTACATTAAGCTCCTAAACTAGGTACATATGTATCAACAAACTCCCCCTTGGATCTAGTTTACATCATTGTCTAACATTCTTCATCAGCTCTTCAAACTTCTTGTACTTTTCCTCGCTTTTAACTCCAACATGTATCTCGAATGCAAAACAAAGTCTTATTACGTTCTGAAACTGGAAGGCTTGTACGATATCCTGCGAATCATAGAATAGTGGCCACTTGTATAAAGTATAGACATCGTCTGCATACAAGTTCGTCAGCCACATAGGATCAAATACCCGGATTGTATCCATTTGGCTCTCCTTTTGTAAGACTATGATTGTTTCACCTGTTATCCAATCCTAATACCACCACTTGAAGTGTGGAGCAAGTCCCGTGGCATTTCCCTTAGAGGGATTTTGGACATCGTACATGAAGGACTCCACTTCAACACTACCTTAGGCTTTCTAGTAATGGGATCAACTTTAGATCGTCTCATGTACCTCTTAGGTTGTTGAGGTCTAAAGTTGACCCACCTGGTGTGGTATTCCTTCCTTAGTGCAGCCTTAAACCAGCCTGACATTTTCTTCGGATTAGCATATAATAACTTTAGGCATGCCAGTTGGTTGAGCTCAAAACCAGGGAGAGTCTTTAGATCGTGTGGGAATCTAAAGTACTCAATTCCCTTCTCTCTCTTCACAGCATAAACCTTCAGATCCTCGAAATATGCCCATGCAATGATCTTGCCTGACACCTTTAAGTGTTTCTTGACTTTGTACAGCTTAGTGTAGGCATTAGGCTTTTGTGCAGTGCGCATGGCTCGGATCTCAGCAAAACAGGCCGCCCATTCAGCCTTTTTGATGTCAACATTAGCGTTTGAGGCTTGGGCTTGACTCACATTCTTCTAAGACTCTCTGTCCATCTGGTCCAGCTTGTCAAATGTATCACTACTGAGAGTATCACCCAATTTGGGGACTACATTTCCCTCTCGGTCAGTGTACTCTGGATAATGATCAGCAGTGACATCTTCAATCTCTATTTCGTCGACATCGTTAAGGTCATCATCACTTGTCACTTCAAAAGTAGGAATGTCTTTGACAATCTCATCAGGGTTGAGCCTGAACATCTCAGCAAGCTGCTCATCAGTAAGGTCATGAATGATTTCTCCTTCTTCAGGAGTATAGCTTACAAACCTTCTGACTATCCCTTGCAAATCAAGAATCATCGTGAGTTCAGACTTGATTTGCTGAAGGGGAGCAGCATCGTATTCGTCTTGCTGAGATGTTTGACCTGCTTTATTTAAACATGTAACACATCAATTGTTAGTAATTAATCAAGACATTCAAACATTTGATAAGGATATATAAACATTAATAACATAATTTTAATACATGATTCAAGTACAAAAGCTTTCAAATACACAAATATCTAATCATTACTTTTGCCATGAATAGCCGGCTTCTCAGCAGGTGGGGTAAAAGATGAAGCTCCTTGGTCTTGATTTCTCTTTCTCCTCCTCTCTTTACCTTGAGCTAAGGCAGATGCAGCTGCATCTCCTTCTTCATCATCATCATCATCCTACCTTCCCCTTATCCCTTCATCTTCACTCTTCTCATCATTATCACTATCATCATCGTCTTTATCATCTTCATCATTGCCATCACCCTCTCTTATCTTCAGTGGCTCATCTTTCGATCCCTTGAGTTTGAGCATGATAGTCTTGTTAGATGCCTCCAACTCCCCAATCCTCTTAGCTGATTGGTCGTTTTGCTCCTAGACTTGGGCAATTTACTGAGCTTGCTGTGAGATCTGTTGTGCTTGGGTAGCGTTTAGCTCCACAAGCTGATGTAGTTAAGCAGCTTTCTCTTCATTAGCATCCAACAGCTTCAGCACCATACGGTTAAGTGCTGCCAGCTGTTCCTCTACCCTAATGGAGGGTAGAGTGGAACCTGTGGTGAAAGTGGTGTGTGATGAGGGATCGGCTTGATGGCTGGTGGTGGTAGTAGTGGCTATGGTGAATATGAGGGGTGGTATATGAATGGGTGGTGAAAGGTAGGCTATAGTGGTAGTGGATGGGAGTATGGTATTGATAGGTGGTATGGTGGTGGTGGTGGTAGGAGTGGTGGATATGGGTGATATGGTGGTGGCTATGGCAGTAGTGGTGGTGGTTGTGGCTGTAGTGGAGGTCAATGTAAATCTCTGCCTCTTCCACTTTTTGCCATAGGGGTTAGCCATTCTCTTCCTCCTTGAGCCCTTAGACACAGTGGCTCCCCCTTGGCTAATGGGCGGGTCCGGGGTATACGATGGATCTGTATCAACAATAGCAGCATCCCCGGATTCCCAGTGGTGTCCACCAACCACCCTAAGACCTCTCTCCGTGGCTACGACCCGGCTCCCCACCGTTCACACCAGAGGCTCTTCATCAGTCTCCTCCTCCTCCTCCATCTGGAAATCAGGGTGAATAGGAGTAGACTCGGGTCCACCCTGACCATCACCGCCCTGATCATCATGGTGTCATCACCGTTGGTGTCATCGGAGGGTAGAGCAATCTGCTCAACGTCCGAGTCACTATCATCGTGGCGCCACTTCCTCCTTGCTGGCACCACATAGTCATCCCGGGCCAGATGGCCAAACAACCTCCTTACAGGGGGCTTCACCAGCTTGCCCCTATAATCCTTCATCCTCCCAAGGGTGGTGTCATCCATGACCTAGAGAGAGACTGCATCATGACTTCTCATCAATGATCAACTGTAGAAATCAGGGGTACATGCAGAAGCCTTTCTTGCTTTTCGACTCTAAGTTCTCAATCATCTAGGAGAAGATCATGCGGGAAAAATGGAACGGGTGGTTCAGTACTAGTGCAATATAAGCATTCTGGATTTGGTCGGAGAGGTCGTCAAACCCTCCACGCTTGGAGGCTATGCACTTTAGGATCACATGTGCCAGATACTTAAATTGAAGACACATGTTACTCTTATTAGCACCTCGGCATTTAAGTCGCCGGTGTACTTGATCCTCATGAAGCATTCCCGAACAGTTAGGGGATGTAGCTTAGTTGGGTGGTTTCCATCCTCACTGAAGCCTAAAAGCCGTCTCAAATCCTCCTCCGTGATCACAATCTCCTAACCCAAGATAGAGCTCCGTATACAGTGGGGCTCAGCTGATCTGCCTACCCTGGCACTCTTTCAGAAAGACTGCTGGATGGATCTATATGGTATGCACTAAGACGATATAGCTCTGAAGATCCATGATCAGCGTAGAAAAGCTATAATCCTGAGAACTCAGTAGCGTTTCGGAACGTAGGATCCAGGTGGGCACAAATGTTGTGCTTGGTATTTATAGTCCACCTTTCTGCCATGTTTCTATAATATAAGACACATAAACGTTAGATAAATTCATAACAAAAACAATTGAGACTTAAACTTCTTAGAAATCAATCGGATTCAATCGTGCGATTGAACCATACGACTGAGTTCAGTCGGTTGTCTGAGTATGCGACTGACTTCAATCAGGCGACTGAGCCTGCGTCTAAGTTCAATCGGGCGACTAAGCATGCGGCTGAGTTCAATCGGGCGATTGTGCTCATACGCCTAGTTCATTCAGCCGATTGTGTCATTCTTCCAATTCAATCATGCGATTAAAGTTGATTCGGAGTGACCAGTCGTATACGTCTGTGTTTGACACTTTAATCTTGAATCTAGGTAAAAACTGGAAACGTTGTGTTTAGGTTCTTTACACTCGCAGGAACCCTAATTGTTGAAGTATGTCTCTCATTTTAACCAATTTTCACGTTTATATGATTTGTTTGTTGGTTATCACTTATTTCTTGGTTTTAAACGCTTAGGGCATGTTAGGGTTTATTTTCGCCACGCATTTTGTGCGATTTGGGTTGTTAATTACCTGCTGATGATGTAACAACTTGTCAGTAACACAATGGTGAATAGAAATCGATTTAATCAAATTTTGGCAGAGTGTCACTACTTTTGGGTGATTTTAGGGTGATTGAGGGGTGATAAAAATATGCGACCGACTTTAGCCCTATTATGAAGTCGGTTGGATCGATAAACATCCGAGCATGTTCTTGATGGAAGGATAAACAACATCAAACCAAAAGTCAAACAATAATACGAACTATAATTGAATGGTTTCATTGATAAAAACCTAATGATTACAAGCTCGTTACAACATAAGAATCAAGACTCTTGGCAAGGGGAAGATCGAGCATGATCACACCTCTCATCCGGCAGCCCTAGGCTACGGGCAGACTTCCTTTTAATCCTTGATCTCTCTACACATTGAAACTGGTATATATAGGCCTCGGCCCATATTAGATGCGACTAGGCCCATTCGTGCGATTGGACCATGCGTATGGTTCAATCGTACGACTGGACCATGCGTATGGTTCAATCGTACGACTAGACCATACTTATGGTTCAGTCTTAAGAATGTCCCAATCGCATCTCTCAGTCGCACGGCTGGTCCATTAGCATGGCTCAGTCGTACGACTGAGTCTCATTCGCATATGCTCCTGCGAATGACCCAGTTTCATGTGTTTACAACATATCAGGTGTATAACATTAAGCCTAGACTATTCGTCAAGCGACGGACACACTATATATGACTATATATGCTCCAACAAATTCCCCCTTGTACGTTGCTTGCAAATAGTAGATAACACCTCTTACAATCTTTAGTCAATCTTTGCTCTGGTTGCCAATAGAATCAAACAAAAACCATATTAGCCAACGTTGTGGATCCATCAGGTTACTACCACATCCCTGAAAATGAATTTAGGCACAACAGCTTTCGTTTAATTAGCATAACACCATCATAGCAGCAAGATTCCCCATATGACTGATTTTTCCAGATAATGACACGAACAATTTTCCATTGCTTCAATCTTCACACAGGCTAACTTGATTAACATTACCACCTGCAGACATTCCCCCTCACATTCAACATATCCCAATATATAGACATTGTGCTCTCCTTGCGTCTTGACACAATGTATTGGGAAAAAGGTTGAAGATTCTAATCTACAGCTGACAATATCAACCAAATCAGCATGCATGAAGATTCATCATCAGAACCCGGTTCACATCATCACTTTCTGATTGCGTCTTCACTTTCTATATACAAGGATTCCCCCTAAGAAGCAGAATCCTTTCTATGCGGATAATATTACTTGATTGGCCCATAAGTAGTCAGATGCTCCTGACTACCCCACAAAATCAGCACCAACTGCTCACATCTTCTCTTCTCTCTTTCGTGTTCCAGTTACATTCACCTATTCTGGAAATCCGACGAATAATGGGGTACACATCAAAATTATTTGATAAACGAACCTCTGGGTGAATATGCTTTTGCTCTTCTTCAAATCTATGCAAGAAGTTGTTCCAGATTTTTTTTCTCTTTTTTTTTGGTCTGGAACAAATGCGGATGAGTCAATGCGGATGGCTCATTCGTGCGATTGAACATACGACTAGTCCAGTCGCACGAATGAACATACGACTGCTCCAGTCGTACGAATGGCTCATTCGCATGGTCCAGTCGTACGAATGGTCCATTCGCATGGCCCAGTCGCATGAACGGGTCTGCACGCAGATTTTCAGATCTACAGCCGCCAGGGCTGCCCAAAACCTTAATCTAACGAATTCAACATGAACCGAAACAAAGTAGACATCATCAG
Organism: Flaveria trinervia; assembly: GCA_025506515.1. Classification (NCBI taxonomy): domain Eukaryota; kingdom Viridiplantae; phylum Streptophyta; class Magnoliopsida; order Asterales; family Asteraceae; genus Flaveria; species Flaveria trinervia. Next base: position 35,782,051 of record CM046443.1, on the reverse strand, counting down.
ATTCGAAAGGGTGATAGGAACGTGGTTTCGAATTCGATTTCAACATAGAAGCAACACACGTAACAAGATCTGAGCAAAACACGAAGAACACGAAGTGGGTTTAACGTCAAGATCTGAAATTAAATCCTGAAATCAAGAGCTCGGGTTGCTAGAATGATTGTTAGATCATTCCAACAGTAACCTGGCTCTGATACCAATTGTGAAGTCGGTTGGATCGATAAACATCCGAGCATGTTCTTGATGGAAGGATAAACAACATCAAACCAAAAGTCAAACAATAATACGAACTATAATTGAATGGTTTCATTGATAAAAACCTAACGATTACAAGCTCGTTACAACATAAGAATCAAGACTCTTGGCAAGGGGAAGATCGAGCATGTTCTCCCCTCTCATCCGGCAGCCCTAGGCTCCGGGCAGACTTCCTCTCAATCCTTGATCTCTCTAGACATTGAAACTGGTATATATAGGCCTCGGCCCATATTAGATGCGACTGGGCCCATTCGTGCGATGGACCATGCGTATGGTTCAATCGTACGACTGGACCATGCGTATGGTTCAATCGTATGACTAGACCATACTTATGGTTCAGTCTTACGAATGTCCCAATCGCATCTCTCAGTCGCACGGCTGGTCCATTAGCATGGCTCAGTCGTACGACTGAGTCTCATTCGCATATTCTCCTGCGAATGACCCAGTTTCATGTGTTTACAACATATCAGGTGTATAACATTAAGCCTAGACTATTCGACAAGCGACGGACACACTATATATGACTATATATGTTCCACACCTATTTATACTGAGTCTGGCTTCAATCGGGCGACTGGATCCATTCACACTCTTCATTCATGTGATTGGAGCTTAGTCGTGCGATTGGCTCAGTCGGTCACCTTCAGTCATGCGACTCACTCATTCGGTCACCTCCATTCATGCGATTGGTTCATTCTTCTGATCCAATTGTGTGAATAGTTATACTCATGCCCCATTGGTGCAACTGGTCCATACTAATGGTCCAGTCGTGCGTATGACTCTGACTTGTTAATTTGACATTATGCACTGTAAAAACATATCCTTTTAACAATAGATAAAACATTTTTCGGCAATGATCATCTCAGACATGCCCTTTTATTTGAAAACACTGTTGATCACCTCAAACGTGATCCTTTTACATTTGAAAACCCCATTGGTCACCTCAGACGTGACCTTTTTAGTGAGTGAATCCCAGATTGACTTCCGATGCGTAGTCCGACATTTAACTACTAAATTAACTGAAATTAATTAAATTAAACAACTAGAAATAAACAAAGCTAAAATATATTTTGTTTAGAGATGAAATACGACCTATTAGAATATTCTAATTGATTTTATTTCATGGACATTACAGCTTTAATTCCAGTTAATTGTTTCTGGTACGATTCATTTTGGAATCATAAAGGTATATCAAAATCACTTGGGACACGTTAATAAATAATTTTGATGCTTGATCCTTGTTTTCACTAATAGACACCAGCAATTTCAGGAAATCACACTAGAGCTACAAGATGCACACAATGATTTTGACTTTCAAGAGCTACAGCTCACGATGATTAGTATACTTGTCCTATTAAATCCATACACAGATTTTTGACACACATTCGTGATTATTTAATGTTTAATTATTTCAACAAGCATTTGTGGATCCCATGCTTATGTGGTAATCAACGTTCCTCAGGATATTTTTGAGTGGTCTACGGGTATATTACAAGAAGAAACTATTCTAAGAGCTTTCAACGAGATCCTAAGCCTCAGGTCAGTGCCATCGCACAGTAGAGAGGCGCAAACAATAATGAATTCTAGAATATTTAGGTTATGCTTATCCTTAGGTCAGTGCCACCGCACATGACAGGATCAGTGATCACAAGTTTGATGTATCAGAATATAAAGCAGCGGAATACAAACACGAATTAGACAAATTGTAGCAAGCAATCGATATTTGTAAGCATTAAGACCACATACGGTTATAGGGAGAGAATATGTATTTCTGATTTCTAGGAATGTTTATAGATGTAGAATATTTCTAATCGAATCAATCATTCATTCCATTCAATTACTCATTTCACTCACGGATTACAATAGGTTGTCACTCCTTATATAGAGTGCAACAGTCACTGCTGTTGTCACGGAAAGTGACAACTGGCAGATCCAATACAGAAATAACTAATTCTTAACAAACTACTGAATGTTCACAACTACTGAGAACATATCAGCAAGTTAAGAACAAAATATAAAACTACTGAAACTACAACGACTGAAGAACAAGCTCTTCAGTCGTTTTACAAAACTACTGAAACATAGAAAATAAAACTACTGATATCACAACTACTGAAGAAGTACTCTTCAGCAGTTGTGACAAACTACTGAGGCTTCAGTACTTGATCTTCAGACTTTGACCTTCAGGTGTTTCATCAGCTGATGACTTCAGTAGATATCATCAGCTGATGTCTTCAGTCTTTGTCTTCAGACTTTGTACATCAGTTGTTGATCTTCAGCACTTGTGAACTCTTCAGCTGTTGTACTTCAGTACTTTGGTCTTTCAGCTTCAGCACTTGTGTTCTTCAGCTATTGTACTTCAGCACTTTGGTTCTTCAGCTGTTAAGGTCTTCAGCACTTGATCTTCAGCTGTTGAAGTCTTCAGCACTTGTCAAACTACTGATGAGGCTTTCAGCGGTTGTTGTGATACCGTGTGGGACTTAGAGGTTTTCTGATCTTGGCTCATTGGTTCTTTTGGTCCAACAGCACAGTAGAGAGGCACACAACCTATCTTCTTGTTTGAGCAATTATTTTCTTTTTGCACATATCACACCAACAACATAGGTTATTAGCTTGATTTCTTTATGCATTTTACATGTCCTTTGCTCATATTTTATGGTCATCCGCACACATTTGTGGTGTTTATTTTACTCATCACCCCTTATTGGAAGTTCATTGATTGTGTTCACTAGGGTAAATGGGAACTCATAGCTTTTTGAACAACTAGTTTGAGCTTGAAATCACCAATGGTTCTACTTATCTATTGTGTTGAATCTACCGACACATCATCTAATGCGCTAACAACCTCTAGGTCTACTTTCTCTATGTTACCATAGTAGCGTAGTAGTTTTAACTATCATCTTTCCTTTTATTTTGGTTTGACTATTCAGATTAACTTTGAATTTTGCATCATGAGTAGTTGAAACTTTTAAAGTCCCAATTAATATGTTCCCCTGTACTATCATTTCCAAATTCATTGAATCAGTATAACAGATTTGATTTCTTCATTTTAGCTAAGATGTCCTCCTCCCTCGTTTTTTTTTTGTTAATCTGACCTATTCTCCCCCAAAATTCTAAAACCGAAAATGTATTTGCGTTTAGAATTTTAATAGGCAAAGAAATAATATAAAATAAAAAATAAAAATAAAATAAAATAAAAGAACATTGACTCTACTCGTCGGACTAGGTACTGTCATCTTCTGGAATCACTTCACATTTCTTTTTCACGCCGTTGACCTCTAACAGATACAAAAATCTTGGTTTATCAAAAGCTTTTGTGTAAAGGTCAGCGAATTGGAAGTCCATATTAATTTTAACAACATCGTTTAAACTCTTTTGAAAACAATCACGTATAAAGTGATATTAGGTCTTCGGATGTTGGACCGGATTTTTTGTTACGGCTATAGCAGCAAAATTATCAACATATAGGAGTGTTAGAAAATATCAAACCGTAGTCTCACATTTGCTGTTGAATCCAAATGATTTGAGAACAGCAGCTTGCAGCAGCAACGTATTCAGCTTCACAAGTTAACAGAGCAACCGATGTCTGCTTCTTACACTGCTACGTGACTAATCTTCTCCAAAGAATTGACATCCTGCTGAAGTTGACATGTAGTTCATTTTGCAGCAGCCATAATCCGAATCGCTATACGCTATAAGCTCAAAGTCATCGTCATGAGGATACCACAACCCAAGTGTTGGAGTACCCTTTAGATACCGAATATCCTTTCGACTCCTATGAGATGGTAGACTTTCGGTTTCGCCTGATATCTGGAGCAGAGGCACGTCGTGTACATGATATCAGGTCGTGAGGCAGTGAGTGTACATGAGGGATCCGATCATGCCTCGTACATGGTGGCATCCACCAGATCACCATTTTCGTCGGGTGCCACATCGTGGTTTGTAGCCAGTGGAATTCCAGCTGCTGAAGCATTCTCCATATCAAACCGACTGAGAATATCACCTACATACTTGATCTGATGTAGAAATATCCCCATGGTGTCTAATCCAACTGTAACCCGAGAAAGAAATTCATCTCTCCCATGGCACTCATTTCAAATTCAGCTTTCATTACTGCTTCAAATTCTTTGCATAATGCTTCATTTTTGGAACCGAAGATTATGTCATCGACATAGATCTGAACAAGCAGTAATTCACCATCCTTTTCTTTGATGAACATTGTACAGTCAATCACTCCTCTGCCAAAGCCGTGTTTCATAAGATGAGTCGAGAGGTTTTCATGCCATGCTCTTGGGGCTTGATGGAGCCTGTAGAGAGCCTTATCTAGTTTGTGAAATTTGTCCCGATGATACAGATCCTCAAATCCTTCGGGTTGACTGACGTACATAGTCTCTCGGATTTCACCATGAAGAAATGCATTCTTACATCTAATTGATAAACTTTAATCTTCATATACGATGCATAGGCTAGGAAGATACGGATTGCTTCCATTCTCGCCACCGGTGCAAACACTTCATTGTAATCAATACCCTCGACTTTTCGAAATCCTTGAACTACAAGTCGAACTTTATTTCTTATTATGACCCCTTGGTTATCTTTCTTGCACTTCAAGACCCATTTGGTGCCAATGACCTTAGCACCCTTTGGTCTATCCACAGTGTCCATACTCCTAACTTCTTGAATTGAAGAAGTTCCTCTTGCATGGCACTCACCATGCCTCGTCGTTGAGGGCTTCATTAACATATTTTGGCTTGAATTGAGACACAAAACATCAATACGCACTGTCATGAAGATACCCCTTTTCCATTATTGAGGCATAATTAGCTGAGTATAGCTGATTTCTTGTCTGTAGTCCTGATCGAACATCTCCAATGACATTTTCCAAAGGATGATACACATTTAATGGTGATCCAGGAGTCATGGGTACAACTACCTCATTTTCCAGATTTTGAATAGCAGGTAGTATCTGAGGCAGTGGGAGTGTGAGGTTCCAAAGTGTCAGAGGCATCAACATTAGATGCTGTGGACTAGAGTAGCAGGAACCTATTCCTCCTGATCCACCTAATCATTTTCCACGTCTTCATCAGAGGAGGAGGAGTCACTTACCTCAAGTGCTCCCCCTGAGGAACTAGAAAACTCACCTTGTGACGCTGACGTCGTCGGGTCTAGTGAGGGTGTATTTAACACCTCGTACATCATTCTGGTAGATAACTCATCCTCAGGAGGGGAGAGAGGGATGTTGAAGGACTTAAAGAATCCATCATATTCGAAAAAGAATGGGTCCTTTTCAAGTGGGGGTGTGTGTATCTCTGTACATCAACATTGCACCACACTTCTACTTGACCTATTGAGTTGTTATAAACTCTCTTAATTGGTATTTTGTATCCTAAGAAAATTCCTTCTTCAGCCTTCTCACTGAACTTCCTTGACTGAGTTTTCTTTAGCAACGTACATGGTGCACCAAGTGGCTCGAGATACTCCAGATTTGGTTTATGTCGTTGGAGCAACTCATAGCATGTTTTACCATGATGTTTGAACACTAAGACGATTGAGGGTGTAACATGCATTGGCTACTACCTCGTTACAAAATTAGATAGGCAGTTTCAAGTCTGCTAGCATTGTCCGGGCTGTCTCTATCAAGCTTTGATTCTTTCTCTCAGCAACCCCATTCATATGAGGAGTGTAGGCAGATGTGAACTGGTGCACAATTCCTTTTTATTTGCAGAATGCCTCCATCCACTGGTTCTTGAACTCGGTACCGTTGTCTGAGCGAACTTGCCTGACCTTAAGCTTTTAGAGTGACTCCAATGTAGTTACCAGCTCTTTGAATGATTCAAATGTCTCTGATTTGGATTTCCGAAACATCACCCAAGAGAATCTTGAGTAATCATCCGTAACTGCATAGCAGTACAAATCGCTGGCAATGCTCTTTGTACTAACTAGGCCAAACAGATCCATGTGAAGAAGTTTGAGAGGTAGAACAATTGAGTGATTCTTCTTTTCTTATGAGACTTCTTAGTCTGTTTGCCTTTCTTACATGCGACACAGATATCTGGTAATTGGAAGTTCTTGACATTTACTCCACGCACTAGATCATTCTGGATCAAGTAATTCATCTTCTGTGGATTAATGTGTCCCATTCTCCTATGCCTAGAGATGGAGTCTTTTTCTGCTGCCTTTGACAAGAAGCATTGTACCTCATGATCGGTTGTGGAGGCCTTTGATATGTCCAAGACATACAATCATTATATCTTGAACCTGACATTAAAACTTGGTCCTCCGGTATCACATACTCCTTCTTTAACACATAGCACTTCTAGTTGTCAAAGACTACCTTGAATCCTTTGTCACAAAGACATAGAAAGTAAGTTATTTTGAAGTTGTTGAACATAGTTTACCTCATCAAATTTCACTTTTTTGTTTCCCACATCCCTTTACGCCATGATATAACCTCCTTTATTTACAACAAATGAAACGTGTCCTCCTTTAATCTGTTTGACATTTGAAAAGAGAGACAGGTTTCTATTCATGTGCCTTGATGCCCCACTATCAACAATACTGGTATTTGTAGTAGCACTATAGCGGACACCCTGCACATTCAAGGAAATGATTAGTTTAGGTTAGGTACCCAAGCCTTAACTGGCTTCGTGACCCGAAGGAATCACACATCATAAATTCTACCCACTGTCCATTTGAGGGTGAGGGAAGATCATTATGCTTCTTGTTCTCATTATCAAACATTGGACTTGATTTTTCTTTCCATAAGCCAGTTTTGTGTAAGGCCTGTTTGTGATAAACAGACGACTTGCTTATGGTTTGACCTTTATGTTCACTAATTCTTTTTGGTGGAGTGATAGAACTCCTTTTAAAAGAACTTGGTTTAGGATCATGAAGTTCAATTTTCTTTCGTGGTGTCTAATAATAGGGACAGTTAGAAGCAATGTGTCTTCTTTAACAAAATTCATTGTTTGAACATTTTTAACATCTTTAACCTTTTGTTTATTTGGACTAAGACATGCTGCACGTGATGGGTTAACTTGTTTGGTCTTTTTGGGTTCATAATTAGACATGTTTGAACCTGACTTACCTTGACCTTTTCAAATTGTTCATCCAAATTAACAATAGGCATCTTACCTTTCTATTTTGAGGTGGCCTCCTTCTGTTTAGTGACTGATTACACTGGTTTACTTGTGGAATCTGGAACACTAACTAGACGAGTGGACACCAAATGATCCTTGATTGGGTTGTAATTAATTGGTTTACATTTAGCATTGAACAAGGTCTCATGTGGTGGTGGAACCACTTTGTAACCCAAACCCTCCCTGTTGTTGCGTTCTTTCACTAAGTGTTGGACTATGTGAGAAGAACTGGTCCAACTGTGCAGTTTTTGTTTTAATGAATTTACTTCAACTTCCAAAACTGCTTTTTCTTTCTTAGTTTCTTCCAGGGTGTTTAAATAGAACTTTATGTCATTAGCTTGGTTAAAAGCAACAACTTCGATTTCCCTTAGTTGTTTTTATAACAGTTCTATTTTCGCTTTATAGCTGTGCTCGTTTTGTTTTAAAATCCGGTTTGCTTCTGTGCACAGTTGTAAGTCACTTACTAAGCTATCATTGTGATCAAATAACCTAGAAAATTTGGAGTCTCTGCTTTCTCTAAATTTATTACATTCATTACAAGCATGATTATCAAAAAGTTGATCTTTGGTACTTACCTGAGAAGATTCGGTTGAATCAGCCATCATAGCAGAGTTTGACTGTTCGGGTTCTGGTGATTCTAAACAAGTTGTGCTGAGACCTTCTTCATTTAGGTGATTGACCATATTCGTAGTTTCTTCATTATTAGACATCACTAGTTCCATTGTGATTTCACCTTCGCTTGCAGAGTCGTCATATAAACCCTCAACACAAGCAATCTTGGATTCTCCCGGAGATACAAACCGAAAGGTCCAATCTTGCCCTTCGTCGTATTGTGCAGTCAAGGCCTTAGTGTCCTTGTTTGACGAGTTAGCACCATTTGCGGATTTTTCTTAATGATTGAAGGTTGATCATGGATTACCATTACTTGTCTTCTTGGCTTAACACATTCACGCTTGAAGTGCCCCTTCTCTCCACAGTTAAAATATGTAACTTTGGTTTCATCAAAACCAAAGGTAGTGTCTCTGGTGGCTATCAAGTTCTGTCCCGTCTTTTTCACAAACTTCTTCGCCCTCCAGACAGCACTAGCCAACGCTCACATGATATCCATTCTTTCGAGTTCAGTTTCATCTACCTGCTCGTAGTCTTCATCGGTAAGATGGCAGTTTCCAATATTCCCCGCAACTAGACCATCATAGGAGTGAACTACCGCTGCCAGGAGATCCATATGTCCTTTTCCACTTCTACGGTAGTATTACCGAGATTATCGATCTTCAACTTTGTAGCATTTACTTCAAGTGCTATAGATCGGGTGCAAGATGACCCTGACGTGTCAGATCCTGAAGTAGTGGCTTGGGAAGGAGTGGCTGAACTCGACACGAATGTGGTTTGAAGTGGTGATCCTGAGCTTTTTGAGGTTGAAGTTGAATTATATAGAGACGGATTCTGATCGTAAGATCCTTTCTAAGACCTGTACTTCATCCTCAGTTCCTCCTCCCTTAGTTTCTGGATGAAGTCGTTTATGTCTAATTTTGTCAATAAATTGTTCTGTCTCAAATTTGACACAAACGAGTCCCACTTCTCTGCCAGACCATCGGTGAAGCTTGATACCTTATCTTCCATTGACGTTGTAACCCCATGAGTGTGCAGCTCACTTATTAAATGGTAGAATCGGTCTATGACATCATCCAAGCTCTCCTTACCCATCGATGAGAAGTTATCGAACTCCTTCTTTAAAGGATTTTTAGAGCTTTTAACGTTGCATTCCCATCGTATCATTTTTCCAGAGCCTCCCATAATTTCTTTGCCTGTTTATTCTCAGAAAATTGGTGGAATATATCTTTAGGAATTGAGTGAGTCAACAAAGCATACACCTTCTTCTCTGTGTTGTACTTCACCTTCTAGCTATCAGTCATGCCATCTAAGGTAAGTTTAACTCCATCAGCACCAACCGGCATGCTATAACCTATCTTAATTGATTCCCACAGATTGGGATCAACTCCATTCAGGTATATCTCGAACCTTTGCTTCCATTGTGGGTAATCGTCTAACGTGATAAGCTTAGGCGGCTTATTGTGATTCCCAATCTCATTTTCTAGAAGTAACAGGTTCTGGATACGCGAGTCCCTACCTGCAATAAACGCAGAGTACTGATCTTCCATTTCTTTAAACTTTGAGAGTTAGAACAAAACTGTTTCACTAGTGCGTATAGAGAGATGCGATTGGGTCAATCGTGCGGATGGACTAATGCAGATGAATCAATCGTGCAATTGAACCAATGTGGATGAGTCAATCGTGCGATTGAACCAGTGCGGATGGACAATGCGAATGGGGTGTTTAGTCGTACGAATGGATGGGCGACTAAGTTCAATCGTGCATATAGGAGGTGCGATTGAGTTCAGTCGTGCGATTGAGCCAATCGTGCGACTAAGGCTGCTAAATTTGAAAATTCAAAGGTTTTTGGTACTTTGACACAAAAATACGATTTTTCACCAACCCTAATCTACCGTAAGCCGAAAAACGTGAACTTTTAGATCTGGAGATGTCGAAAACACTGTTTTACTAAAAACGATGGTGTTTTTGAATGAAAAAAATATGATTTTTACACCAGAACGATCGAATCACACGCAAAATCAAGAGCCAAGGCTCTGATACCACTTGTTATGGACTGTGTACATATGGAGTACTAATTGATTCTGTGTGTATACCAACTCAAATAGTGCGAAATCCTATTTGATTGGTGATCCAATCAGGGAGAACAAAGTTCCGATCAATCTAACGATTAATGAAATGTTACGGATGATTAGAACCCGATCAACTGTGATCTATGAACTTGGAACAGGTTTTCTTGAGTCTCTGGACGGCTAGGATAGGATTATGTGTGTAGGTATTCGAATTGTTATGTTTTTCCACGAACTAGGTGGTATTTATAGGTTAGGGTCTTCCAATCATATGACTGAACCATTATCATGGTTCAGTCGTGCGACTGAATCATGCGATTGATCCATCCGCACGACTGAAGGTCCAGTCATGCAACTGAGTCAATCTTATGTCTCAATCGTGCGATTGATCCTGGTTTAGTCGTGCGACTGGTCCATTAGCATGAAGTATTCATGCGTATAGTCCATTAGCATGGTCCATTCGCATGAGAACTTCACACGATTAAGTTTGAACATGTTTCTCAATCATTATTGACTAAGAATCATGTACAACAACCACAAACATATATAGTTAGTTCACTATATGTTACCACACAATAAACAATGAATATTAAACATTATAAGCATCAACCACACTTTGTATTTCATTCATACCCATTCAATTACATATATGTAAGACATGATAGACATTTTACATTAAGCTCCTAAACTAGGTACATATGTATCAACAGTTTAAGATTAATGGCATGTTCGAGCCATTGATCTACATGTATGGCATTTCCCGAATATGTAATACTATTGTAACAAAACTATATACAACATAGACAAGAATCAGGAAAACAAAAGATCAACAGTCAGAGAGTATTGATGTCGCCACTAATCTTTAACACTACCACTCTTATCTACATAAGCTATGAATAATTAGATCTTTAGATCATTAGTAGATGTGTTGATTCACTATTGTTTTGTTCTTGATATGTAGTCTTTCAAAATATGGACTTCATCTTTGGCATTTCAGATCACCATGGAATATATACATACTATTTAGGAGTTTCATCCTCTTTATGTTTCAACAAATTCCCTTTGAATGTGCTACCAAAATTATGTCTTACTCATCAAGCATTCTCATCAAGAGATTAAGACCAACCTTTGAGCAATCTTCAAGTTTCTCATGTTATGCCAAGTCAATCTAAGTAGATCAAATTCACTAACTCGGATTCTTCCAGCTCTAGGAAATGTATAATCAAAGTTGGTGGATGAATCAAAACTCCATGCACTGATTGGATCATGCATATTCAGAGGAGTCACATGTAGAACATCTCTTCACCAGTTCCATTTTGCTTAACACGAACCATTTGAGCCATCTTCATTTGTAGAATAGATGCCATTGATTTGTATTTTTCTGGTATATCTTAATATTCGATCTTGGTGAGAGATTTTGTAATTGCTAGTTCATCTTGGTTGAGCTTATGAACTTCTATTTTATTCGGGAGAAAATTTTGCAAGTCATCACTTCTTTTAATGAAGTATCTCTTAGATTTCAAATCATATCAATAATGACTGATGTGTATTTTCCCACCTTCTAGGGATTCTTCATTTTTACTATCTGAGTACTCTCTTTTAGAATCTTTCTCTGGATTTAGTGCTTTAAATCCTTTCAGCTACTCATGGATGCATCTTTTGCTAAAGCAACATACTGGACTTCTGGTGTTCATTTGCTTATTTTGATTGTTGTACTGAGAGAGAATGGTGTTGATGTGTGAAAACATATATTATTTTATTGCAAAAATAATTTTAACAAATTAGTTTTAAAATGGGAATTCCCAACAAAACTTCACACAAATGGCAAGTGTATCAGTCGTGATATAGTAAAGTTCAGGTAAGTCCTGATATCGAACCCTAGAGTCACATGTTGGTGGCTCTCGATATTAGACCTCTATCAACTTCTAATCTAATTATTAGATTATTTAAGTAATTATTAATGAAAAAAAACATTATAATTAAAAATTAATAAATCTAAACACGACGGAAGAAATAAACAAACAAGAATTCAAACATGGAAACTTGAATATGGTCAAATATGTTAAATATCTATCTAAACAGAAATCCAACTAACATGTGATGACATAATGGTAATAACTCATATGACTATCTCTAAAAATACAGATCTAGGGTTAACTATGTATGTTGCTACTCTCTAAGAAAACCAAAGATACGTCTAAAGCATTAGATAGATTTATTAACATGTCTAACGGAAGATCGCCCCAAGTTTTTTTACCATAATATCTTTACGATTATATTTTTCAACACTAAGACAAAGGACAACTAACTTAAATCTAATTGAATAACCTGAAACACTAATACCATGAATGAAAGACAAAACATGCTTTCACGAAATCTAAATATAACAAGCAATATGTAGGAGGTTTTAAGCAATTAGATATCACCCCTAGGTTTTAGATAAGCTAGCACATTGAAAATATTATCAAAATCATAGCCAAAACTCCTAAAACTATCTCTAATCAAAGCTTAAAATTAGAAACACAAGGAAATTAATTTTAATGTGCAAACCTAATCTAGATGTCATGCAATCAATCAAGATCAAACACACATGAGCATGACAACTTTTAAGGATATAACAATACATGTGTCCATAATTAGTTAAGAAAATAATCAAGTTCTCAAACTAATAAACAAATATACGAAATTATAACCAAATATTTAATCAAAACATGAATAGTTTTTAACCGAACCTAGGTAGTACTAAAAAGTTAGCTACTCATAATGTTCAAAAACATTAAGAACAATAATAAAGTTGCAAACTTCATAAACATGAATGAGAGAAACAATGAAACAAAGAAAAGTGATCGAAAATGAGACAAAACTGAATGATCCACAATGCTTGAATATTTCAATCCTTGCTTTTAGAATTGTTCCCTGTTCTTGCTCTTGCTCTAAGATTGCTCTCTAAACGTAGCTTCCAGGTTGAAAGAATTTAAAATTCCCTTTTTTGTTTTCTTTTTTTTCATGTGTATGAAAGATTTAGGTCATTCTAATTTCTCGTGTCTTCTTTGCTAATACAGGCTATAATTTTCCAAAACTCATGTGTAGGCATATTTTTCTTTTAAACTTTGAGCTATAAATTAAAAGTCAAACAAATTAATTCATACTCCAATCTAACTCACGTGAAACGTGGATTTATAATTCAAATATTTATATCACTTTTAAATAACATATAGATATTTAATCATTTAAACAATCTAGTTTAATTAAATTGTTTTTACTTATCATCTCCTAAAAATTATAAATATCAACTATGACTGGATAGATAAAATATTCAAACAATTTAAAATGTGGAGAGATATTTAAATAACAAAAATGTATAATTTTGATCACATTAAATATCTTCATAATTGAACTTAGCTTGTACTCAAGCAAACTCATCACACAATATATCTAACATCAACAACTTTAATACATGATGCAAAACTAAATTAACTCCACCTATTTTTCATAAAGACATAATCAACTATTCGGTAACAATCAATAGAATTACTGCTTAACAAGCAACCGTGATACAAATTTTGAAGAACAGACGCAATAACTAAGTTGAGTTCATTTAAAGACTCTAAGCACATATATTCCATCACTTCTCACACTATTCTCTCCTCTAGGTTTATTTAGGGGACTAGCATAAGATGTACTAGTTTATATTTGTGGTACTCTCGATATCATCACGACACGATATTATCATAAGCTTGTAAAGGTATCACATCTAGACCAACCAACAATTAACTTTACACAAATCAAGTAGGTCTTAACATGGGTTGTAACGTGGCTAGGGAAACAGTAGGAATAAACAAGATGAAAACAAGGCCAAAGTGTTAGAAAAATCCGACTTCACTAGCCTAAAAACGTAACACAATACACAATTGATAAACTAAAATAGAGGATCAAAGTTGGATCCTTTAATAAGCACACTACTAATAAACACTTTTTTGTATCTTTCTGCTTTTTCTTTTTTTATATAAGAATCAGAAATAACAAACGAGTAACACTTTTTAAATAATAACTTAGTCGGATTTTTCTAAACACACGGATTAACATCAAAGGCTTAAATAGATAACGTGACTGGGTTAGAGTAAGAGTGATATTCTTACTGAGAATTGAATATGATAATCAAGTCAATGATTGAGTGGCGGAAACAAACAAATAGAGAACATTCAAGCAAGAAAATTACTCATAAATGTTGTTTGTATTGATATAAGAAAGTTAACAAATTACAGAGAATAATTACAACAAAAATCCTCTATCTAACAACCATCACCTCAGTACGAGGTTAACTATTCTATTTGTAGACAACACAAGATGCCTTTACAAAATGACTAAACTACCCCTGACCTATTACATCAGAAACTAGTCTAAGTCTTGATCCGCATCTCTGCTTGTTCATCCGCATTGACAAATGCGGATGAGATAATCTTGATCAGCATTTCCACTTGTTTATTAGCATTAGTAAGTTGGTCATCCGCATTGGTTAATGCGGATGAACAAATACTTGTGCGCATTTGGTTGGTCATCCGCATTTGTCAATGCGGATGATCAAAGTCTTGTCCGCATCTTCTTTTGTTCTTCTGCATTAGTCAATGCGGAAGAGTAACTTGTTCTTCAGCATAAGTACTATGTCTTCCGCATTAGTTAATGCGGAAGAGTAAACACTTGTCCGCATCAGATTTTTGTCTTCCGCATTGACTAATACGGAAGATAACACTTGTTATTTTTCTTGCAGATCTTCATCTGCATTGCATCTTGGACTTGTGGGATTCCAGCTGAATAATCATCAATTCACCTATTGAGTTGGCATGTATGATCCTTTCAGGGTGTAATAATACTCCCCCTAAGGATTATACAGCCTAGTTTTCCTCAATGTTTAGGAGGTGATTGATATTATGAAGATTCAGCTGGGTCTTCAGGAGGTAGTATGAATGCAGCTTTGGTGGGATCCGGAATGGCCTTAATCATGTTTGCAAAATCAGTTGCTTCTGACATCCTGTCTATACTCAGCACATGTATTTTCATTTTGCTCATGTTGTAGATGGCTTCCATTGGTATCTTTTTCAGAGAAATCGGTTCCCATATGGAGATTGTGGAAAGACCATCTCTATGAATCAATAAACTCCCTCCTACATCCACTTCAAGCTTAACAATGTTTCCAAGTTTCAGTGGTGTTTTCTTGTTCTTCCTTTTATCTTTTTTAATCTTTATTCTATCATAGGCCAATTTCAACAACTTGATGCATTTCAGGAAGAAGTGCATGTCTTGTTCACCTAATTTGTTGTTTACTTCCCTGAAGTGCCTAGTATAAATGTAGTGGATGTATGATTCATCAAGTAATCTTACTTCATATCCACTGAAAAGTCTGATGCCAGCTCCTTCTTTTCCTCCCCACTTCCTTTCTATCACCAGCTCATAGGTTTTCTCATCATAGTACACATTTGAGATGGGAGTGGAAGAATGAGTACCAGATACTACTTTCCTCTTCAATGACTCAGTTGGCTTTACCTTCAACTCAGGGAATACAATTTCTTCTGCTTCCACCTTTTTCTTCTAATCCAGGGGATTGACAAAAGTTTTATCTTTTCTTAAGTAAATTGTCTTTAATGAATTGAAGTTGTTTGTCCTTCTGAACATCTTAAGTATGTTCTCAAATTCATATCCCCTGAACATAGCTGCATGATTGATCAGTTGAAGTTGAGCTAGCTCCTTCAAATCATGGATCTCAAGGGCATTTACTAGAGCTGAGTACTCTGTAGAGAATTGTACTAGCCCTGAGATTCTCTTCACCATGAACATGTTCCATGTGCTATCATACTTCCATGCTATTATCTTCTGATCTATCTTCCCCTTTGGAGTAGACACCCCTCTGATCAGTTCAACAGTAGTCAATCCTTCTTGCAGCTTCAACTGAGATGGTTCTGCAAACCATTCAGGGTATTTGTGGAGCACTGGGGCAAGTACTTCTTGGTGTTTTATGTTCAACAGCATGTCTTCAGCTGACATTCTGCTTCTGGGTTTGGTCTTTTTCAATTCTTCTTCCAGTTTCTTGAGTTTATCTTTCTTTTCATTGATCAATTGAAGTGTTGCAGCCCTTAAAGAATTTGTCTTCATGTTGGAAATCTTTCTTTTTGTGAATCCCTGACTTGAGAGATATTCCTTCATTTCCTTATCAGACATGTTATAAGGATCAGGAAATAATGATTCATGGGATGAGGTTGATTTCTTCATTTGTGACAGCTTTTATAGGGGACCTCTTCTTGGCAGTGGAATTTCATACCTTGTGGATTTCTTCAAGGATGAGTCTTTATGTTTTGGAGTGTCCGTTATCAGTGTCTTCTCATATTCAGTGTCTATTGTTGGATCATGCAACAATTTCACTTTCTCTTCCTCCTCTTCCATTGTCTCATAAGTCATTGCAAACACTTCATCAGGATCATAGCCTTGATTGATAAAAAACATGGCTTTGATCATCAAGTCATTAGTTTGAGCTTTGGTCACCATGTCTTCTACTGATTGTTCTTCTTTAATAGGACTGTCCATGAGAACATCCTTTTTAACTTCATATTCATCAGCAATTTCTCCTTCTTCTAAATCAATTGCTCTAGCCAACTTTTTCAACTGAGCTTCTGCCTGCTCATGTTCTTCCAAAAATTCAGCGATTGCTGCTAAACTTCTTGGGTCATCTTTTTGTTTCTTTGATTGTTCTTTTTCAGTTATTGGTCTCTTTCCTTTAGCTTTTTCAGCCAAATACTTCCTCTTTCGTGAGTAAGTTTGAAGTTGAGAGCTGGAGGTTTCAGTTTGATCTTCTGGTTCAGGGACCTTTTCAGGTGTACTTGGCTCTTGATCCTTCATTTATTGCAATTTCTTCTTTCCTTTCCTATTCATATCTTTCTTTGAGTTCTTCTTTTTGTTCTTCAGTTAATGATATGGCAGAGACAATTTGCAGAGTTAATTCCTTTTCCAAAGGCACTGGTGATTTGGGAATAAAGACAATAGGCTTTGCCTCAGTTCTTTGATTATTTATGAATTCCCAGAAATCCTTATTAATGCTGAATTGTTCAGAAGCAAAACTATCCAAAGCACTGAAGAGTTCTTCAAATTCACCCTTTTCTGAGTCTGAATAACTAGTGTTTCCAGAATGCACTACTATGTCTAGGCTCTGGTCTTTGATCTCAGTTTGACCTTCATCATCTACTTGTTCTTCATTCTCATCTATTAAGTTGTTGTCCTCATCCTCAACCTTTTCTTGTTTTTCTTGCTTATCATCATCCTTCACATCAGTTCTTTTAATCATCATTTCAAGCTCGGATATTCTTTTGTTCTTGCTCTCAATTTCCTTTTCCAGTTTTGAGATGATATCAGCTTGTTCCTCTATGATGTTTTCTTGTTCCTCCATGGCAATAGTTTGTATTTCAAGAGTATCTATATGTCCACTCACTTCTTCTCTTAAGTGTTTCAGTGTAGCTTTTAATTTTCAATCTCTTTGCCTTGTTCTTTTCTTTCAACTGCATATTTTTCTTTGAGATCTTTCAATTCACTTTCTTTTTCATCCAGTTCCAGGATTCTATCATTGATGATTCCTGCTCTCCTGTTCAAAGTTCTTTCCATCCTTTCTACTTTGAGTAACAACTCAGTTATTAATTCATCCTTTTCATCAGGCCTATTGATATTTGATTCAGCATAGCTCTCTCAAGGAGCAGGCTCAGAAGGTTCTTTCACAGCTTTGGTTTGATCATGATGATCCTCCTTATCAGAAGATGATTCGGATTTACTTGTTGGTCCTTCTGGTTCAGCAGGGTGATCAAGTGATGATGGTAAAGGTTGGTAAGGAGAAATTGGTGATTGATGTGGTGATATTGGAGATTGATGGTATGGTGATATAGGTGTAGGTTGAGTGGTCATTGGTGGTGTTTGTTGTGGTGATGGAATTGGTGATGGTATAGGTGATGGTACTGGTTGTGGTATTGGTGATGGTATAGGGGATGGTATCGGTGATGGTTGTGGAGTTGGTTGTGCTATTGGTTGTGGAGGTGGTTATGCTTGACCTGCTTAGGTCCTTCTTCTTGATGTACTTATAGGATCTTGCATCATAATGAGGAATGTTAAGTATAGGACCTTTATTGACAATGTCATGATATGATTCATTGATTAGACATTGAATGAATCTAGGGTACATTAGAAACTTGTATCTCAACCCTTCTTGAATGTTGGAGATTAGGCCATTGAATACATATACAGACATGTTAAATTGTCTGTTGGTGCAGAGAGCACAGATTGCAAAAGATGTGAGGACAGGAATGTCATTCCGTCCTGTTTTCCTTTTAGATAGACAATGTTGGAACATATGAATTAGGAGTCTCAAGGCAGATCCACTAATCCTTTGACTATCTGTTTTGCTTCATAACTCCCTTCATAACCAATTTCAAAGAAAAATGTGGTTATTTCCTCATCATCCATTCGAGAGGATCATCTGCATTATCATTGAATTGCAGACATCTTCTAACTGATTCTTCTGTGATCCTCAGAGTGAGTTCATTGTTGATCTTTCCAGTTAGAGTTTTCACTCCATCCTCTTCAACCACTTCAGCTGATTCCCAAAATTATCTGATGGGATTCTTGTAGATTATTGGTCTTACTGTTATAGCATATGCTACCCTTGTGGTAGATAAGAATCTTATCATATCTCTGAGACCTTCGGCTTTAGGCACATCAGGGTTTAGATAACCACTGACGTTATGGAGCTTGCTCCATGTGAGGTTTGCCATGTATTCTGTATAAAAGATATGTGTGTTAGTTAACAATTTTGATTTTAACTTTGCTTTGATTTGTTTCACAATTTTCTATTTTCATATTGCTCTGTTATTCTCTGTAAACATGATTATCATGGTTTTCAATATCAGTTGAATTCCTATCGATTTATATGTTTATTGAGATCGAAAATGTGTATTAAATCACATTAATGAGTTTGATTTTGGTGTTCTTTAATAATTTTCTGGTTCATTGTTTGATTTAGGGTAACAGTCCGAGACTTAGGTTTTGGTTCAAAATCTGTTGAAGTTATACCTTATCTTCAAAACGACTGTGGTTCTAAATAGATAATAAGAATGTTTAAAGATGAAACACAACAAAATCTTTGAATGATTGTGATGATGATGATGATTGATGGTGGTGAACTGTAGTTTTGCGCTCGTCTCACTATAAGTTCTCTCAAATTTGAAAAGCATTAAATGACCCATTTGAATTCCTTTAAATAGTCAAATAATACAATTTGAGAAATTTTACAAGTTTACAAGCAAATACAGTCAACACTGTAGCAAATGCTGAAGGTTAATTTGTTTAATTTTGATCGTCCGCATTTGTTACAAATACGGAAGACAAACTTTTGACATTGACAGTCTGCATTTTACTTCTTTTGGTCATCCGCATTTGTTACTGTAGCTAATGCGGAAGATTTATTTTTGACTGACTGTCCGCATTGCTCTACTGTTACTAATGCGGAAGTTTTGTTAATTTTTTATTCTATCCGCATTTGTGTACTGTTGCAAATGCGGAAGTTTAAACTTGAAATTTTGGTTGCCCGCATTTGTGAACTGTTGTAAATGCGGAAGTTTAAACTTGAAATTTTGGCTGTCCGCATTTGTGTACTGTTGCAAATGCGGTTGAATTGCTTGTTTTACCATATCCGAATATGTACAGTAACAAATGCGATAGAACAAATTCCATTTGTATAACTACAAATGCGGTTGACAAGTCAACACATCACTGTATCAAATGCGATAGAGACCTGTTCATACGCATTTGTTGACTGTATCAAATGCGGTAGAGTAAACTTCTCATTCACTTAACACACTAATGCGGTAGAGTAAAATCATTGTCCGCATTAGTTGCACTTCAAAAAATATTGTTACCTGCATTAGTTTCATGTATGGGTTACCTTCACCCGCATTAACTAATGCACTTACCTGCATTACCTTTTGAACTTAGTCAATAGTTAATGTGATTGAATTGATTATTCATCTTATGAAGAGGTGTCCTTGATTGATTTTTCTTATGAAGTTGGCTGTTGAAGTTGTCAATTTTTGCTTGGATTGACTTGTATGTTACAACTATACAATTTTCCCAATTTTGACAGATCTTGGGCTTATCATGCTTCTAAGAATCTGCATCAGTTGAGATATAATGGTATGACTTATTGCAATAACACCTACTAAAATTCTTTTTGTTTTGTTTTTCAAAATTGAGTTAATAAACAAAAATTTGAACTTACTCAAAAATTTTAAATTATTCCCCCTAAAGTTTATGTCCACATTTGGAGAGAAACTTAAAAGATTTAAAAGTTTTGAAATTATTTTGATTAATATTAATAATGAAGAGAAAACTCTCTTTATAGGGATCATATCAATCTTTCATTACACATGTGCATCCTTTATGATTAAATGGACATGATTATGAACTTGAAGATTAAAGGTATGTTTGTCCTCTTAAGCTCATACCTGGTTGATATTTTGATGCAAATGACTTTTATCATGTTTTGGTTGATTTATTATTCAATATGTACCTCACACACATAAGCATGAAATGATTAACCCTCCTTATACAATGCATGGTAGAACTTTGTCACAACTTTTCTTACCAGGTTACTTAAGTCATGAAATCTCATGTTCACTGATCCTCATTGGGATTCTTTTAATTTGATCCTTTTTCATGTTGATCCTCATTGGGATTCTTTTCACTTCACTTTGGAAGGTGATCCACGATAGGATTCTTTTGTTCATTCACTTGGAATGTATTACTTTGTTGATTCATCCAATTTTGGATGTGTTCCACATTGGGAATCTTTTGGATCATGACATCTGCACTATGTGCAAGTTTCATCAGGTCTTTGCTCAGCAACAAAGATAAAACATGATGTGGTGAAAGAGATTCATAAAGTATCATTACCCGGTGTGTTTAGGTTGCTACACACACATGCGTTCAGATAAGCCAATACATACCTGTACTTTGTGATGAGTGTTTCACAATTGAATATGTCTTTAATTCATCACTACATGTATCTTTTCTTCCAAGTTGAGCCTACCAACATATCTGGTAAGTCATTTCAGTCTTTTACATTTTGAAATTAAGCACAGTGAATGATATAACGACTGTAATTATATCATTTCCCTTGATTCTTTTCTTCATAAGACTTGATTTCTTTTTTGTGGTTTTTCTGATGTTTTAAAATATTTTTGATGTTTTTCATATTTTTTACTCAAGGTTAATCATGCCAATTGACTGAACCAGAAATTCAAACCTACTAGGTTCAAATGCCTTAGTAAACAAATCAGCTATTTGATTTTCTGTTGGTACTTGAATCAATTTGATTAAACCTTTTTCAGCACAATCTCTCAAAAAATGATATCTAATTTCAATATGTTTTGTTTTTGAGTGCTGAACTGGATTATTAGTTATAAAGACAGCAGCTGTGTTGTCAATAGAATTGGTGTATGCAAAAAGTTAAAACCATAATCAAGAATCTGGTTTTGAATCCAGAGAACTTGAGAGCAACATGCTGAAGCAGCAATATACTCAGCTTCGGCTATGGACACAGACACATTTGTCTGCTTCTTGCATTGCCAGGATACTAGTCTGGGACCAAAAAATTGACAACCGCCGGAAGTGGATTTTCTGTTGAAGTTGCATCCTCCATAATCACTGTCTGTGTAGGCATAGAGATTAAATTCTCCTTCCTTTGGATACCATAATCTAAGAGCTGGTTTGCCCTTCAGATATCTAAATATCCTCTTGACTGCGTTCACATGTGATTCTTATGGATCAACTTGATATCTAGCACACACACAAACACCAAACATAATGTCAGGTCTACTGGCTGTTAGATACATAAGTGAACCTATCATTGATCGATAGTGAGTTTGATCCACTGATTTGCCTTCAGGTTCAGGTCCAATCTTCACTTTAGTATCTATAGGAGTTCTGATAGACTGACATTTAACAAAGTGGAATTTCTTCAGGATGGTTTCTACGTATTTTTATTGATTGATGAAGATTCCATCTGCTGTTTGTTGGACTTGTACCCCCAGAAAGAATGTGAGTTCCCCTATAGCACTCATTTGAAACTTTGAATGCATAAGATCTTCCGAGGCCTATATATACCAAATATAATGTCTGTTGGAGCATATATAGTCATATATAGTGTGTCCATCGCTTCTCGAATAGTCTAGGCTTAATGTTATACATCTGATATGTTGTAAACACATGAAACTGGGTCATTCGCAGGAGCATATGCGAATGAGACTCAATCGTACGACTGAGCCATGCTAATGGACCAGCCGTGCGACTGAGAGATGCGATTGGGACATTCGTAAGACTGAACCATAAGTATGGTCCAGTCGTACGATTGAACCATTCGCATGGTCCAGTCGTACGATTGAACCATTCGAATGGTCCAGTCGTACGATTGAACCATACGCATGGTCCAATCGCACGAATGGGGCCAGTCGTATCTAATATGGGCCGAGGCCTATATATACCAGTTTCAATGTGTAGAGAGTAGGAGGATTGAGAGGAAGTCTGCTCGGAGCCTAGGGCTGCCGGATGAGAGGGGAGATCATGCTCGATCTTCCCCTTGCCAAGAGTCTTGATTCTTATGTTGTAACGAGCTTGTAACGTTAGGTTTTTATCAATGAAACCAATATTTGATAGTTCGTGTTATTGATTTGACTTTTGGTTTTGGTTGTTCATCCTTCTGTCAAGAACATGCTCGGATGTTTATCGATCCCGAATAACCGACTTAACATTGGTATTAGTGTCGGTTACTACTGGAATGATCTAACAATCATTCTAGCAACCCGAGCTCTTGATTTCTGGATTGAATTTCGGATCTTGACGTTAAACCCACTTCGTGTTCTTCGTGTTTTGCTCAGATCTTGTTACGTGTGTTGCTTCTATGTTGAAATCGAATTCGAAACCACGTTCCAATCACCCTTTCGAATCTGATGATGTCTACTTGTTTCGATTCATGTTGAATTCGTCAGATTAGGGTTTTGGGCAGCCCCGGCGGCTGCAGATCTAAAAATCAAATATGATAATCAAGTCAATGATTGAGTGGCGGAAACAAACAATCAGAGAACATTCAAGCAAGAAAATTACTCATAAATGCGGTTTGTATTGATATATGAAAGTTGACAAATTACAAAGAATAATTACAACAAAAATCCTCTGTCTAACAACCGTCACCTCAGTACGAGGTTAACTATTCTATTTATAGACAAGACAAGATGCCTTTACAAAATGACTAAACTACCCCTGACCTATTACATTAGAAACTAGTCTAAGTCTTGATCCGCATCTCTGCTTGTTCATCCGCATTGACAAATGCGGATGAGATAATCTTGATCAGCATTTCCACTTGTTTATCAGCATTAGTAATTTGGTCATCCGCATTGGTTAATGCAGATGAACAAATACTTGTGCGCATTTGGTTGGTCATCCGCATTTGTCAATGCGGATGATCAAAGTCTTGTCCGCATCATCGTTTGTTCTTCCGCATTAGTCAATGCGGAAGAGTAACTTGTTCTTCAGCATAAGTATTATGTCTTCCGCATTAGTTAATGCGGAAGAGTAAACACTTGTCCGCATCAGATTTTTGTCTTCCGCATTGACTAATGCGGAAGATAACACTTGTTATTTTTCTTGCAGATCTTCATCTGCATTTCATCTTGGACTTGTAGGATTCCAGCTGAACAATCATCAATTCACCCATTGAGTTGGCATGTATGATCCTTTCAGGGTGCAATAATACTCCCCCTAAGGATTATACAGCCTAGTTTTCCTCAATGCATAGGAGGTGATTGATGTTGTGAAGATTCAGCTGGGTCTTCAAGAGGTAGTATGAATGCAGCTTTGGTGGGATCCAGAATGGCCTTAATCATGTTTTCAAAATCAGTTGCTTCTGACGTCCTGTCTCTACTCAACACATGTATTTCATTCTGCTCATGTTGTAGATGGCTTCCATTGGTATCTTTTTCAAAGAAATCGGTTCCCATATGGAGATTGTGGAAAGACCATCTCTATGAATCATAAACTCCCTCCCACATCCACTTCAAGCTTAACAATGTTTCCAAGTTGTAGTGGTGTTTTCTTTTTCTTCCTTTTATCTTTTTTAATCTTTATTCTATCATAGGCCAGTTTCAACAACTTGATGCATTTCAGGAAGAAGTGCATGTCTTGTTCACCCAATTTGTTGTTTACTTCCCTGAAGTGCCTAGTATAAATGTAATGGATGTATGATTCATCAAGTAATCTTACTTCATATCCACTGAAGAGTCTGATATCAGCTCCTTCTTTTCCTCCCCACTTCCTTTCTATCACCAGCTCATAGGTTTTCTCATCATAGTACACATTTGAGATGGGAGTGGAAGAATGAGTACCAGATACTACTTTCCTCTTCAATGACTCAGTTGGCTTTACCTTCAACTCAGGGAATACAATTTCTTCTGCTTCCACCTTTTTCTTCTTATCCAGGGGATTGACAAAAGTTTTATCTTTTCTTAAGCAAATTGTCTTTGATGAATTGAAGTTGTTTGTCCTTCTGAACATCTTAAGTATGTTCTCAAATTCATATCCCCTGAACATAGCTACATGATTGATCAGTTCAAGTTGAGCTAGCTCCTTCAAATCATGGATCTCAAGGGCATTTACTAGAGCTGAGTACTCTGTAAAGAATTGTACTAGCCCTGAGATTCTCTTCACCATGAACATGTTCCATGTGCTATCATACTTCAGGCTATACTTTGAAAGCCAGCTAGATACAATTGATTAGACACAAAACAAAATCAATTATAGAGTCAAAAGGCAGATTGCCTTTTGACTAGTGACTATGACATGCCATAGCTCACATCCTTATCTATTACAAAAAGGATAAAGTACATGAAGTAGAAAGTTACAGACTCAAGACCTCAATGTACACTTACCAAAAGCATGGACCTTTTCACCAACTCATGTAAGTTGGTGACCTTACAGAGGTGCAGCGGAAAGGTGTCCAGCTTTATGGAAAAGTACATCAGATAAAGCATGTGTTAAAAGTCTTCGGAAGAAATCTGTGTTCATAAGTTGAAGCTTTGGAAGACTTTGTCTCTGAGGCTTCGGAAGACTTCATATTTGGCTTCGACAAATATTGGTCTTGGCTTTGGAAGATTTCACACTTAGAATATTTTTGTTACATGTGTGAAACTTCCTAAGCATTCTTCTTCATAGCACTTGTGCAGCATGCACGATAGACATTGGATGTTTAGGTTGCATCAGCCTCTTCATTAATCTCTACATAAGCATTTAAAATAATAAAATTGCAAGAAAAGGGAAAACTTAAACTCCCTTGATATGTAACATGCACTCACAGAAGATCCACTGAAAATGTACGTCTTATCCTCATACTTCAACTTGACTAAGAACCTCAAGCAGATGATCATTTAGCTCCAAGCAATAAATTGAAATCAAAGATAAACACGGAAGCATCTAGTATGAAGAATTCAAAATAAAGAGTATACCAAAATAAAAAAATAAGAAAAATAAAAAAAATAAATGAAACCCTCAAGTTGCCTCCTGAAAGCGCTTGTTTATTTACGAATCGTCAGCCTGACTCAACTCTATATGTATTCTTAATTAGGTGGCTTATCCTTTATCCTCTTCCCATTTGTTCCATATAATATCTTTTGTTTCCCGTTGGTTATGAAGAATCCATTGGCAAACCTCATTGAAGCTCTAAAATATATACTCGAGTCGGGCCACAAAGATTTAAATCTACATGGACCAAACTTGAGTTGAGGCATGCAGTGATGGTTGTGGTCGTGTTTACAATATGGTATACTTACATGCTCACTAATGGATAGTCTTTGCATTCTTACCACGCGTTGGATCACATGTTTTCTTTCCCTCTCTGGTGGTGTTTTTAATTGGGGTGGTGATCCACCATCACTCTCTCCTATATGTTGGCTATCACAACTCTTAAGTGGCGGATCGATTATCTCTAATGCCACAACTACTTTCTTACCAACCTCATAGTGTAGTTCTTCTTTGAGTTTCACGATTGGCTCCCTATGTAATAGTGCTTCTAACCCCTTAAGATCACTAAGTGAGTCAGATTTTCCTTTTGTAGTAGTTGGTAAATCCACCAACTCATAACCAAATTCATCTTCCCACAATGGAATAGCATGACCCACAGCTTCCCCCTCAGTGAGGCTCGGGAGAACCACTTCTATCTCTTTAATAAGATCATCCTTATGGGTTGTCCTCTATGACTAAATCTTCACCATGTCATCATTACAAAATAAGTGTGACATGCAACATGAAACTGACCTAAGGCTAGATAGATACTCTCCCTCGATATTTGGCTCATAGTTGATTGTCTATTAGGGGTCAAATGACTATTGTACATCATCCATCATTGTTAACGACTGTGGAATTTTCTCAAATGACAGTTGTACATCATCCATCATTGTCAACAACTATGGAATTTTCTCCCTCATATTTCCAAATGAAACTTTATTACCTAACAAATTTCCCATTAAATCGTAAACCCCACGAGTTTGGTTTTTTTGATGTGTACATTCTATATGAACGATCATTGCCTTTACATCTCTATTCTTCTGCTTAGTGTCCTCTTTAACCCAATATGTGGACCTGTCTTGTAAACAACACTCATATGACCAGTGGTGTTCGCCACAAAGCTCACACCAATGCTCGATGTACCTGTTAATCTGTTGTCGATACATTGCGCTCAAAATAATATGTGAATTCAAGGTAAGAATTCATGTTTTTATGGTGTTCTTAACCGGTTATGTCCTCGGGTTTGTGCTTATGTGTGTTTGTATGTGTCCGAGTATGTTTTTAGTGGGTTTCTAGGAGGTCGAACTCAATTGCAAACGAGTTTGGAAGAAGCCATACAAAAAAGCTGCAAATGTGAGTTCTAGAACCCCTCTTTTACTGGTTTTTAACTGTTTTGGGGCTGGAAATACATGAATGTATGTTTTTTATTAAACTGGGTTTCGCACCCGTATGTTTGATTTTGTGTATGTTGCATTTATGATGTGATGTGTGGTTATCTTCATGCTTGATGATGTATGTTGGTGTTTCTAAGGCGTAGATGGTAAGAATTAAGCTTAGAACATGATGGATGGTGATTGGGAACTGAAATCTGATGTTTAAGGCTCATATGTTAAGTTTTAGAATCTGCTAGTAAGTAAGCAGAGAAATGCGGATGAGAAATGAAAGTCAACACGAATGAGCATTAACTATTAAGTAAGTCAATGCAGATGAGTATGGAAAGTCAATGTGGATGAGTATGGAAAGTCAATGCAGATGAGTATGGAAAGTCAATGCGGATGAGTATGGAAAGTCAATGTGGATGACAGTTAATTGGATTAACATTAACCACTAAGTAAGTCAATGCGGACGAGTAATGGGAAATGCGGATGAGCATTGACTAAGTATGGGAAATGCGGATGAGTAAGGTCAATGCGGATGAACAAATGCGGAAGAACAGGAACAAATACGGATGAACTATGGTAAATACGGATGAACTATAGTATATGCGGATGGACTAAAGTAAATGCGGATGAACACTTAGAATGTTTTCTGACTTTCTGGGAAAAAGATGAATGTAGGCTTTGACTTGATATGTTCCTGGGGTTCTTGTAAGCTGATTTTGAGGTCACAGATGTTATGATGGGAATGTTATGATGTATGTTTGATGCTTTGGCATGATGTGTATGATCTTATGCATGATGGTATGTATGATGCATGTTATGTATGTATGATGTTGTGTCTGATGATGTTGACTGTTGATGTTGATGTTCCTTATTATGTATGATTATTTTCCCTTGGCTTTACGTTGAATGTTAATGAATGAAATGAAAGTATTATGTAACATAAAGTGGAAGATAATGAAAAGAGGAACATGATGAATGAATGCATGGATTAATGAACGAATGAAAGTATGAAAGGCTTGCAAGCAAATGTAAGGAGGTTCACACCCAATGAAGGGTGTTAGCTCAACCGTGTGTGGGTTAGCTACCCTAGAAGGATGCACATTGGGGCTTGATCCGTGTGATTAAGCATATGTATGAAGGTTCGCACCCAATGAAGGGTGTTAGCTCAACTGTGTGTGGGTTAATTACCCCAGAAGGATGCACATTGGGGTCCCATCCTTGCGATTGACCATATGTATGGGATCCTTGCCGCTCACCCTTGGTAACTGGAGTCAGCTTCGTACACAATGTTCGGGGTCTTTGAAAGACCTCAGGCCTAGTACCAGCTTTATACGTACGGTGGGGTGGAGCACATGGCATTGGTCTGAATGAAAGTAAAGATGTAATGAAAAATGTACGAAATGAAGGAACGAATGATGAAGATAATAATGATATTATCTATGTGTACGTATGATATGTGATCACATGCAAAAGTAATGAACGGTTTAATGAAAGTAAAAGTATGTTTTATTGTAAAACTAGAACTCACTCAGCAACGCTGACTTTTTATGCATTTTCCAGTTGGCGGGTGAGCATTGCTGACGATGGCGCGGGGCAGCTACTTAGCATTTTGGATGGCATTCTGTTGTCTAATGTTTTTGCATTGTAATGCGAACAAATGAAATTGTATAATGATGTTGTATTATTTTGCAAAAGCTTTATCATGAAATGAAATGTCAATTTTTGAATGTTTCTGCTGCAACGTTTCTTTCAAGTTAATGTAATTATATGTTTTATGAGTAATGATTTGCCAGCTGTAAGCGTCCGGGAACAGGACCTTACATAATCTATATAATTAGATATTTTAAGTAATTATTAATGAGAAAATAAACAATTTAATTAAATTAATAAATCTAAATACGACAGAAGAAATAAACAAATAAGAATTCAAACTTGGAAACTTGAATACGATCAAATATGTTAAATAACTACCTAGACAGAAATCCAACTAACATGTGATGGCATAAAGGTAATAACTCATACGACTATCTCTAAAAATACAGATCTAGAGTTAACTAGATATGTTGCTACTCCTTAAGAAAATCAAAGACACGTCTAAAGCATTGGATAGATTTATTAAAATGTCTAATGGAAGATTGCCCTACGGTTTTCTACCATAATGTCTTTACGATTATATTTTCCAACACTAAGACAAAGAAAAACTTACTTAAATCTAATAAAAAACCCTAAAACACTAATACCACGAATGAAAGAAAAGACACGCTCTAACGAAATCTAAACCTAACAAGCAATGTGTAGGAGGTTTTAAGCAATTAGATATCACCCGTAGGTTTTAAATAAGGTATCACATTGAAAATGCTATCAAAATCATAGCCAAAACTCCTAATATTATCTCTAATCAAAGTTTAAAATTAAAAACACAAAGTAATTTATTTTAACATGCAAACCTAATCTAGATGTTTGCAATCCCAAGATCAAACATAAACGAGCATGACAACTTCTAAGTATATAACAATACATATGTCCATATTTAGTTAAGAAAATAATCAAGTTCTAAGTTTAATAAATAAATATACAAAATTATAACCAAATATTTAAGCTATGATAGTTTTTAACCAAACCTAGGTAGTACTAAAAAATTAGCTACTCATAATGATCAAAAAGATTAAGAAGAATAATAAAACATGAATGAGAGATACAATGAAACATAGAAATTAATCGAAAACGAGACAAAACCAAATGATCTTTAATGCTTGAATGCTTCAATCCTTATTTTTAGAATTGTTCCTTGTTCTTTCTCTTGCCCTAAGATTGCTCTCTAAACGTAGCTTCCAAGTTGAAATAATTCAATATGATCTTTTTTCATGCGTATGAATGTCTTGCATGTCCGTCATTCTTCTTCCTTTGTGTTTTTTATTGTTTTATAGTGAAAGATTTAGGTTATCCTAGTTTTCCATGTCATCTTCTTTGCTAATTGAGTTTGTAATTTTCCTAATTCATGTGTAGGCATTTCTTTTTTCTTTTAAACTTTGACCTATAAAGTAAAAGTCAAACAAATTATTCATACTCCAATCTAATTCACATGAAACATGTATTTACAATTCAAATATGTATATCACTTTTTAATAACATATAGATATTTAATCATTTAAATAATATAGTTTAGTTAATTTTTTTACTTATCATAAATAATAGATTTCAACTATGAGCAAATAGATAAAGTATTTAAACAATTCAAAATGTGAAGAGATATTTAAATAATAAAAGTTATAATTTTGATCACATCATGTTGTAGCAGTTTGACCTCCTTATTGAGTTGTTTGGACATTAGGTAGATTAGCCGATTTATTAATTTATGTTTTGAGCCCAAGCCTAGTGAAGACAACTATGTCAAATTTGTTAAGGTAGATTAGCTGATTTTTTTAATAAGATACTTTTCTAGCTACTGATCTAGTGATGAAGTGTCTTAGACTTGATCATATTATGATTCTTATGTTGGATCATATGTTGTAGAGAAGACTTAAGAATATCTTCACCAGACTCATATTGAACTATAGACATTAACTTAAAGTATTGTCTTTCTTGATTGCATCCAAAAACCTTAGAGAAATTCAATAATTTTCTCTAGAATATCAAGAGGCAAATCAAGAATGTCATTCTTAGTATCGTAGTAGTTGATGACTCCACTTGCCCTTTTCAAAACCATACCTCTTAGCTTTCTCATAACCTGAAAGCTCCCTAGTTGTAACTCTCTTTTTGAGTTTATGATGTTTAGATCAAGGGTAGACATACTCATTGGTCCTGATAATATCTAAGATGTATTTTCATTTGTTGCTTATATCTAGACTCCTTTCTAAATCTTCCTATTTACATTCTCTTAGATTTAACTTTTTTCTTCCTTGCTAACTCAGTTGATCTCTAAATTTCAGCATTAGTCGCAGCGACCAACTTTGATTTGATTTCTCCAAAGCTCCAACCAATAACTTCTTGAAGTTGAATCTCTTTTCCTCAAGTTGAACTTCCAATCTATACTTTTCGAAGTCCTTATCATTCTTTTTAACTCTAAGATAGGTGCATTGGTGTAGGATCAACATTTGTTATTGGAGGAGCTTGTCGAGTGAACCTTTTAGAATGGTTTAGAGAATACCATGTGAAAGGTTTTAGTTAAGTTTTAGGTAGAGTTGTCATTCTTGACTTGCTAGACCCCCCAACGAGATTAGTTCTCTTTTTCATTCTGGCAGCTCTATATTCCTGTGAATCCAAGGATCGCAATCAGGAATTATTAGTGTTAGATTGCGTAGAGTCTAATGAAGAGGCTGATGCAACCTAAACATCTTTAGTCTTTCCTGCATGCTGCACAAGTGCATTGAAGTAGAATGCTTCGGAAGTTTCACATGTGCAACAGAAATACTCTAAGTGTGAAATCTTCCGAAGCCAAGACCAACATCTTCCGAAGCCAAAGATGAAGTCTTCGAAGCCTCAGAGACAAAGTCTTTCGAAGCTTCAAGTTCATGAAGACAGATTTCTTCCTAAGACTTTTAGTAACATGCTTTATCTGATGTACATTCCATAAAGCTGGACACCTTTCTGCTGCAACTCTGCAAGTCACCAACTAACACGGTTTGGTGAAAAGGTTCATGCTTTTGGTAACTGTACATTGAGGTCTTGAGTCTGTAACTTTCTACTTTATGTACTTTATCCTTTTTGTAATAGATAAGGATGTGAGCTATGGCATGTCATAGTCACAAGTCAAAGGCAATCTGCCTTTTGACTCTACAATTGATTTTGTTTATGTCTAGTCAATTGTATCCAGCTGGCTTTCAAAGTATAGCCAGCTGTAGGACGTAGTATAAGTATCTCATGTTCTTGTATCTTTCGAATATGCTCTGTAACACTTATATTAGAACATAGAGAAGGCAATATATTTCATTCTTGAAAACCAAATACTTGTGTTCCTTATGTTCTGTCTCTTATATTACTTGTGTTCTTAGTGTCACTACTTGGTTAATCTAGTTTACTGTTTGATCTAAGTTTAGTTTAACTCCTCTTTGTGTTGTTGTGTTGTAACTTATACCCTTCAACGTTCCTGCATTTGGTATCAAAGCATTCCAGGCTCTTGATATAAGATCTCACCATCTTAAGATCCCTCACACACATAAATACTAAACTTTTCAAATGGCAGCCATTTCCAAAACTGATATGGAAACTGGAACCATGAACAAGTCCCCACTGATCACTCTTGATGAGTTTGACACTGGTGTTTAAGAATGGAAGGTTCATCAGGTCTCTTGATTCAAGAATGTGGGAGTCTATCGAGAATGGACCTTTCACACCCAGCACAACTTCTGCTACTAGTGCTGGTATGATTCCCAAAGATGTGGCTAACTACTCTGATGAAGATAGGAAGAGAATAGAGATAGACAGAAAAGCCATGATAGCTCTTCAAAATGCCCTTCCAAACTTTGTGTACAGATGTATGAGGGTTCTTCTGAAGCCAAGGAGAACAAGAAGGATCTCCTGAAGCAGCAGTTTGAAAACTTCACCTTCAAAACAGGTGAGACCATGACTCAGCAGTACTTCACGTATGTTGAGATTGTTGATACCCTTGTGGATGGAGGAGTTTCTCTTGAAAACAGAGACATTGTAAGGAAGTTCATGTCCTCACTTCCTAGGCAATGGACACACTACTGTGTGGTGATTAAGAGAACTGAAAATCTCAAAACTCTTACTCTGACAGAGTTATATGAGATTCTCAGTGGCTACCAGATGGAGATGAACATGCAAGGTTCATCTGGAAACTCCACCAATCAGATGGGTTTAGCCCTACATGTGGTTGAAACGGATAGCATAGAACCCAAACATCATCTCTTATGCTACCCTGACAACTCACCCAAGGGTCCTTTCATCACCTTCCCAGAGACACCAAAGGAGAATTACACTCAAGGAAGCCCATTCCAAGAGACAAGCTCTTCTCAAGCTTTTGTGTCTTCTGATGAAAGCTGTGGAAACTCTCTTTTCACTCTTGAAGACCTGGATTGTATCCATCCAGATGATCTGGAATATATGGAAATAGTCCAGCAGATGGCTCTTCTCACTCACAGAGCCAAGAAGTTTTACAAGAGGACTGGAAGGAAGTTTCCAAGCAATGCAACCAGTGGAAAGTTTGGACTGGACAAAGGCAAAGTCAAGTGTTACAACTGTAACTTGATGGGCCATTTTGCCAGAGAGTGTAAGGCACCTAGAACAAATGGTGGCCAAACACAATCCAGACCAAACTACACTGACAAAGCTCTCCATAATGAGAAGTCAAAGCAGCAAGCTGCTATTGCTGTTGAAGAAGGAGGCTTTGACTGGAGCTTTCAGGTGGAAGATGCTTCTCCAAACCAAGCACTGATGGCAAATCATGATGAAGCTAAGGTATTGGAACATCTCTGTACTCCTGAATGCATTGCTGAAGTTAACAAATACAGGTCCTATAACTTGGAACTGAGATCTGATGTTGAGTCCTTAAACATTTTAAAATCTGATTTTAGAAAATCTAAAAATGATTATAAGCTGAAAATAGAGGACTTAGAGAAAACCATTTCAGTTCTAAAACATGAACACACAGATTTTAGGACTCAAATTAAATATCTCATAACCAAGTTAACTGAGTGCCAGGCTGAGCTTGTGATCAGTAAAGCCAGGGTAGAAAAGAGTGTTCTTGAAGAGGAGACTTCAAGAACATGATATCCTCATCCCTACACAACAAAGTGTGCTATCAAAACAGGCAGGGATGGGATCAAATGAGATAGCTTCTCCACACACAATCTTGTCTGTAAGATCTCCTAAGTGGAAACTTGTGAAGATGAGCTTCCTCTCATAGATCCTATGAGTGAGGAGGATGAAGAAGAGATAGTGAAGAATCCCTCTACTAAGAGTGAAGAGGAGGATTCCAAGAAGGGCCACTATCCTTCTGAGGAGAAAGTGGAGACTGTGACGACTAAGTCCATGAGAAAGAACTTGATCAGAAAGAGCAAAAGAAAGGCAAGGAAGGCTCAAGAGATCAAGGCTGCTTTTGACTCTAAGCAGAAAAAAGTTTTTATTTCTGCAGGTTTAAAGTGGTAGGGTGAAGACATCAACAAAAACTCGTCTGCTAAGAGTTCTGGTTCTTGTTCAACTCATCTTAGTAGCAAGAAGAAGACTGATTTGCTGTGTAACACTGCTGCACAGCCTGGACCATCAAACTCCAAGCACAGTCCTCAGCCCAAGAGGACTGTCTCAGCATCTGCAAAGATGAAGGTGGAGAAGGGAAGTGACCAAAGACAGTCTTACTCTCAAGAAAAGGCTCTTGTGAAGAAGAAGATGAATTGTGTTATGTGTGACAGCATCACTCACATTGCCAAGGATTGTCCCTTCAATCCTAAAGGTACTATCCATATGGCCAAAACAAAGGCTTCAAATAGTTCTAAGAAGATTCAAGCTTCGAAAGGAAAACCAGTTTCCTTCGGAAGTTCCAAATCTAACAAGAAGGGAAGTGGAAAATTCTCTACGAAAGAATATTTGGTCTCGGAAGAAAGGAGTTCTTCTGAAGCACTGAAGTCTGCTGCAGTGTCAGCAGAATCTTCGAAGGTTCAGTCATAAAAGCTTCCAAAGTTTTGAAGGTCAAGTCCAAGACTCCAAAGGTGGTGTGGACGTTAAGAAAGACCAAGTGACTGAGATTTCTCCATCAACAACAGCTCAAGATCCTCTTAGTACAACCATAGGATCTATCACTGTTGAATTACCTTCTGCAAATGAGCCCAAGACAAGCAAGGCTTGGGTTTCCTGATGTAACTAATCATTCTTTTTGTGCAGGGACATCTGAAGACAGACAGAAATGTCTGGATCATAGACAGTGGTTTTTCCAGGCACATGACTGGCAATAGGTCACTACTCCAGAACTTTGAAAGGATTGATGGAGGACCAGTTGCTTTTGGAGGAGATGAAGGTGGTTACATTTCTGGAAGGGGCAAGGTCACAATGGTAAGCTCAGCATAGAAAAGGTAAACTTTGTTAAGGAGCTTGGATACAATCTTCTAAGTGTATCTCAATTTTGTGATCAGAGTCATAACATGCTCTTTACTGAGCATGACTGCATTGTTCATAAGCCTAGTGTGGTCATTCCTCATGAGCATATCCTGCTTAGAGCCCCCAGGAAAGGAAACATATACAAGATGGATTTGCAAGTAACATCTCCCTCTGGAGAAGTTTCATGCTTTCTGTCTAAAGCCAATAGTGATGAGTCTTTCCTATGGCATAAAAGAATGTGCCATGTAAACTTTAAGAACATGAATAAACAGATTAAGCATGATTTGGTAACTGGAATGCCAAAGAAAGAGTTACAAGTGATGACCACTATGTTGCATGCCTAAAAGGAAGCAACATAAGGTATCTCACAAGCCTAAGGAAAAGAACTCCATCACTACACCCTTACACTTGTTACATATGGATCTCTTTGGCCCCACCAGTGTAATGAGTTTAGGAAGGACCTTATACTGTCTAGTGATCACAGATGACTTTACAAGATTCACTTGGGTTTTCTTCTTTAGAACTAAGGATGAGACTCCTGAGATTCTGAAGAATTTCATCTTAAAGATTGAGAATCAATCTGATCACAAGGTCAAGATCATAAGATGTGATCGAGGAACCGAATTTAAGAACCATATCCTTGATACATTCTGTGATGAAAAGGGTATTACAAGACAATTTAGTGCTCCCAGGACTCCTCAGCAAAATGGTGTTGCTGAGAGGAGAAACAGGACACTGATTGAAGCTGGAAGAACCATGTGTCTGACTCTAAACTGCCCATCACCTTCTGGGCAGAGGCAGTCAACACTGCCTGCTATGTGCAAAACAAAGTTTTAGTAGTTAAGACTCATGGCAAAACTCCATATGAACTTTGGCACAAGAGGAGACCTTTCATGGTTTCTCAGGTCAATTGGATGTCCTTGCACCATCTTGAATACCAAAGATCAAATTGCCAAGTTTGCTGAGAAATCAGATGATGGACACTTTATTGGATACTCTTCCTAAGCTAAGGCTTATAGAGTGTACAATCTCATAACTAGAATTGTTGAGGAGTCAGCCAATGTGACTTTCAATGAACATACACCTTGTGTTGTTGGTTCTGGTCCGGATTGGTTGTTTGATCTTGATTTGATTACCAAGTGTTTTAACAAATCTTGTGAGAATGTTTTAGGATCTGCAGAAAATTTAAATACAAATGATCCTGATCCAAGATTTGAGCTAGGAAGATCTTCAAGACACATATCTTCAACTCCAATTGGAACCACTTCTCCAAATGAGGTTTCTGTCAGCCCAACAATGACAAATGCAGCTGATACATCTGGTATGCCTTCAAATTCCAACTCAGAGGCTCTACAACCAGATAAGAACACCTCAACTATGGAAGACAACAATGGTGATGGTGACAGTGACCAAGAATTTCTTGATGCCACTAACCACACCATAGATGAGAACATTAATGATGTCACACACTGCTTGGATCAAGTTTCACTTGAAAAGTGTGCTGACGTGGTGGGAGAAACATCTATACCAGATCTAAATTTTTCAAATTTAGATCTTTCTCAACAACTTGTTGTGATCCCTCAGCTAAGGATCCATAAGTCTCACCCTACCACAAACATCATTGGAGATGTTGTGTCAGGGGTAAAGACAAGAGGACAAACCCATGAAGCAAATGTTTGTCTTCACTCTTGTTTTCTATCCCAGATAGAGCCAAAGAAAGTTGATGAAGCTTTAAAGGATGGAAGCTGGGTTGAAGCTATGCAACAAGAGTTGCTTCAATTCAAAAGGCAGAAAGTTTGGAACCTTTGTCCTCTTCCTTCTAGGAAGACTACCATTAAAACCAAATGGGTGTTTAGGAACAAGAAATATGATAGAGGCATCATCATCAAGAACAAAGCTAGACTGGTTGTTCAAAGATACACACAAGAAGAAGGGATTGACTACACTAATGTCTTTGCTCCAGTGGCAAGATTAGAAGCCGTTAGGATATTCCTGGCATTTGTTGCATCCATGAACTTCAAGGTCTTTCAACTTGATGTGAAGTGTGCCTTTTTGTAGAGTGATAGATCAAGAGGTTTAGTCAAACAGCCACCTGGTTTTGTAGATCCTGATCATCCTGATTATGTCTGCAAGCCTGACAAAGCTCTCTATGGGCTGCATTAGGCACCCAGGAAGTGGTATGAGGACACTGTCTGAGTATCTCTATAACATGGATACAGGAGGGGTACTATAGATGGAACTTCTTTATCAAAGGATAAGGAAAAGACATATTGCTAATTCAAGTATATATGGATGACATCATCTTTGGTTCAACTAATTCAAAGCTCTGCAAAGACTTTGAGAAGGTGATGAAGACAGATTTGAATGAGTGCCATGGGGAAACTCATTTCTTTCTGGGAGTTCAAGTGAAGCAAGTTGAAGATGGATCTTCATAAGTCAGTCAAGTATGTTCAGGACATACTCAAGAGGTTTAATATGACTGACTGTAAGATTGCTAAGACACCCATTGCCAGAAACCACTCTCTTGGTCCTGATCTTGAGGGGGAGTGTGTAGATGAGCATTATATAGGGCTATGATTGGGTCTCTTATGTATCTTACTGCTAGCAGGCCTGATATCATGTTTGCAACATGTTTTTGTGCAAGATATCAAGCCAACCCTAAGATGTCTCACCTTATCACTGTCAAGAGGATTCTAGATACCTCAAGGTGCATCAACACTTGGACTATGGTATCCCAAGAATTCTGACTTCAATCTGTATGCCTATATAGATAGTGATTATGGTGGTTGCAACATGACTACAAAGTCTACATATGGGGATGTCAATTTCTTGGTGGAAGGGTTGTCTCATGGCAATGCATGAAACAATCCTGTGTCTCTGCATGAACTGCTGAAGCTGAATACATTGCTGCTGCAAGTTGTTGTGCTCAAGTACTTTGAATCAGATGCTGGACTATGGGTTAAACTTCAAGGAGACTCCATTAACATAGACA
Source organism: Flaveria trinervia (assembly GCA_025506515.1). Taxonomy (NCBI): domain Eukaryota; kingdom Viridiplantae; phylum Streptophyta; class Magnoliopsida; order Asterales; family Asteraceae; genus Flaveria; species Flaveria trinervia. The sequence goes on along the minus strand of CM046443.1, from coordinate 35,743,920 downwards.
AAAACAGTGTTATCTCAATCACAGAAAACCCTGTGCAGCACTCAAGGACAAAGCACATCAATATCAGGTATCATTTAATAAGAGATAACTATGAAAAGGGATTAATTAAACTAGTCAAGGTTCACACAGATGAACAATAAGCTGATCTGTTACAAAGGCTTTGATGAACAAAGATTTAAATATCTTATATCAGCTATTGGGATGATCAACCTTGAGTAGATCTTTGTTAAAACTAATTCTTATTATTTCTTAAATATGTGTGTCCTAAGTTGTCTAGTTCATCACTTTCATAAGCTCATGTTTTCTTGGATGAAAATTCTTTTGAAGATTTCCTTAGATTTTTTGAAAATTTATGATACTTCGAAGTAAATCATGCCTTCAAAATAGAACTGTCTAAGAAATTTACCTTCGGAGAGTTTTCAAATTTATCTTCCGAAGCTAAAATACTGGTCTCAGACACTTAATCATTTCAAGGACCATTTACTTCCGAAGCAAAATTAACTCTCGGAAGCTTTGTTAGTTTATACACAAAGCACTCAAGTTTTAATTTTTCTTCCGAAGCAAAATTTTCAAACCTCTCAGGAAATTCTTCTGAAGTCATTTTAGCTTCGGAAGCTTTTTAATTAAAACTTCCGAAGATAATTAACCTTCGGAAGCTTTTTGTTTTCCAAGAAAAACTACTTTTTGAGCAAAAAGTAAACTACTTTTTCAAAGGTGGGACCGACATCCGGATTTCAAAGTTTATCCTCTTTCATTAAACTTTATCTGAAATCCTTCTCATATATAAACCCAACGGTTTCCCCCATCTTTCTATCATCTGTTCTTCCTCCAAACCTAAACCCCAAATTTCTCTCTGAAATTTTTCTTTCTTCTTTCTTCGTCCTTAAGCTACTTCAAAATGGACAGCCTTGCTCACAGAAATGATCCCAACTTACCATGCAGCTACACAGACAACATAATCAAGTTGCTTAGTTACGCTCTGAGAAAGATCCTCATTTCTCATAGGTTTGCCGTTTCCTAACTCTATCAAACTACTTCACCTCCCTAACCATTGATCCTCCACTCTATAAGGATCAGTTGCTTGAATTCTGGAAGACCTACCAAGAGGTCATTATGGATGGGGAGAAGGCACTGTCTGCCATAGTGCAGGGGAGAACAATCTTCATCACTCCGGCCATCATCAACCGACATCTTCAGCTGGATGATGAAGAAGGTGAGGTGTTCTTCTCAAAGGAAGTTGTCAATCATTCCATTGAGCAGATGGGATATGAGGGAGATTTCTCTATAAAGACCTTTAGGAAAGGGAAGGTCTTATCCCAATGTAGATTCTTGCTCCATGTGGTCATCCACAGCTTATCAAACAAGCATGGTGGATGGGACCAGATTCCTGAAGATCTCTCTTTCATAGTCCATGGAATGGTTCAAGGGGTCAAATTCAGTACTCTCAGTTTGTTTATACAAATTTGCTTGCTAATTTAGACTCCTTAGAGTATTACATGTTCCTAGATATGTCCAGTACATTCTAACTGTGAACTGGGCTCAAAGTTAAGGGAAACAGGTAACATTTTTAAATTGGGACAGATGAAGCCTGGCATCTTTAAAATACTGAGAAAATCCACTGTTGGATTCTCTGGGTAGAAACAGCCCTAGTCCTAAAAACGTTAGAGCTCGTTGCTCAAGGTGACAACCTAGTAGCACAAGCTAGTGTTGAACCCACACCTACTACTTCCCAACCACCCACACAGCCTCAAATCTCCATCACCTACCAAAGAAAATCCAAACAAACCTTGCTCAGACTATTCAGTCTGTGGACGCCCCATATACTCACCCATACAGGAGAAGTGGACATGGAGCTCCCACTTCTCCTAAGGAGCAGACCACTCCCATCTCTTCAAGAATCAGTGCTGACGTTCCTCATGCTCAACCTGATGAGCTCATTAGCCCTACTGCCTTAAGCCATCACTCTGAGTCTCAACACTCAAGTGATCAACCTTCAGGGGACAGTTACCATCCCCAACCTATAGATCTAAACCAACCCATTCCCAACCTTGAGTTCTATACTGATGAAGATATAGGTTTCAGTGAGTATAATGAATCTCTCTTCTTTCCCTCTACTCAAAGAGAGGTGAGTACTCCTGAGTCTCCTACATATATCCCATATCAATCACCTACAACTGAGGTGGACACTCCTGAACCTGTTCAGGATGTCCATATGGAAGAGGCTCTCACTTCTAAAAGTGATTACATCATTAAGATCTCAACCATGGCAACTCAGCCCACTGACATCTCAAGTGAGACTGCCAGTGAGCAGAGGAAATCCAGTAGCCAAGAACTTAGAACTGGTCATGAGAGAAAGGACTCTGGTCCAATCTTCTCCACCCCCAGTGATTCTTATGATGAAGATGAGGGGGATCTGAGACTAAAAGTGCAACACCTATCCAAAACATACACCTATTTAGTCTCAAAGGTCAGTCATCTTGAATCTCAGGTGACTACCTTACATAATAGGATCAATGATCAGCAACTTGAGATTTCATATCTTAAGGAAAAACTAGTTGGGAGACCCTTAAGGAGAGCTCAACCAGGAACACAAGAACCTGTGGATGTGATTGACCTATCCTCCAGCTCGCCTATGCAGTGGGTGATGCTACCAAAAAGGAGAGAAAGTCATTACAGCCACAGAACCTGGGAGTTCCTCTGAGAGAATGGACATTAAGGACTCACCATCCTTACTTGCAACTATGCATTCTCAGCAACCTCCTCTAGTTCATATTGATGTGGTCTACACAGACTCCTTCATACAGAGTCTGTTTGAGGATGGGATACCAAGGGCTATGTCACCTTCACCATCCTTCAATCATATCATTAGGTGGAGGTATGACAACAACAGGAAGGCCCTGATCATCATAAGAGTTCAAGGACAACAGAAGTCTTAATTTTCAGAACTTGGACTACTATGAAGGCCTGGATCTAGTCAACATGCCACTTGTCAACCCAAGCCAATTAAGACAAGCTGACAGACTGACTAAAAGAATCCAAGACAGGATCATTGCAGAGTTCAGCCTAAGAAGGAGACTAAGGCAATCAAGCAATGTCATCGGTCAACTGGATGTTGAAGTAGACCCTAAGATTAGCTTCATAGGGGAAACCTTAACTGAAGGCCTAGTGACAGAACCTGAAAGCCCTGTCTCATCATCTCCAACTGCTGTAGAGATCCATATTCCTTCTGAGACACCTACTGGTGAAAGTGCTTCTTAACCTCTCTCTGGCCTGAGCTCAGATGGTTGCAACGAGCAATGAAGGCCAAAGCTCTCTCCACCCTAAGTCATAAAGGTCTGTGAGTGACAAAGAGAAAAGAAAGATGACATCTGAGGAGATTGAGGAGAAGGAGAGAGAGAGGAAAAGGAGGCTAAGGGGAGAAAGTTCCTCTACTGAGTCTCCAAGACTCATGGAGTCTGCAATCAGGGCTGCCCCAGACCAGATACTCAGAATGATGAGTTAAAGTCAGTCAGGATTAACTATCTGCAGACTAGGAACCATGACATAGATAGTGTCATTCTCTCCCCTTGGATGAATTGAATGAGTTGGTTGATCTGGAAAGGTCAAGAGAGAAGAAGGAGGCAGAAGATGCAGAACTCCTAGTACAAGTCCAAGAAGGAGAAGAAGAAAAAGACTGTACAAAGGTATGCCTACCCTCTCACCAGTTCAAGAAAGTCCTGAACAAGAGGATGTGGTTCAACAAGAACCTCAGGTAGATAGGAAGAAGACAGAATCAAGATGATTAACTACTGAGTGCCACAGGCCTCTATCAGGCAGATGCACTCCTTCCCTTACCTTAAGACTATATTGATTTTGAGTACTTAAAACAACTTGAGCTTGAGTTAGTCAAGGAAAGAAAAGCAACAAAGAAGAAGCTGAGGGAAGAAGCTGCAAAAATCAAGAGCCATCATCCAAAAGAGCATGAAGAAGTCTGCTATAGGCAGAAGATGATGAGCTTCTTGAAGCTGTATGGATTCTCTGGAAGGAGACTTGGACCCGTGTCTCTATCCATTATGGATGAACATATCAGGGTAATCAAGCAAAAGATTAAGAGTGGAGAGCTCACTGACTTACACTCCACTCCAAGTCAGGCCCACCTGAAGTGGAGGTTAAGATTGAACAACCAGACACAACACAATCCGGACCTCCTGCTAATGCTCAGCAAGCTTCATCCTCTGATCCACAGCAGGGTCAACCTCCCTCTCCATCTGAACCTAAGAGAGAGGAAGTCTCAACTAAGAAAGACAGTGAAGATCAATCTGGTGCTACAAGCCAGTCTTCTCAGTTAAAACTTGGAAAGAGGAAGAAGAGGATGGCTTCTAAACCAAAGTCTAAGAAGAAGAAGAAGCCTGCATCCCCTTCTGAACCTTAGGATGAATTAGAATAGCCTGAGGATGTGTAGCCAGAGGATGCTCAATCAACTCCAACTTCAGTAGCTCCTCTAGCATCAGGAAGACCCATCTTGTCTTGCACATACACCACAAATCCAGAAAGGTGACATGTTATTAGAGATCAAGGCATTGAATACATTTATACATGGAAAGATATGTTTCAGTTGCCTCTGCATGACCTCTTTGACATGAGAAAACACTTTGATAGCCTGAAAGATCCTGATCATCTTATGAAGAAAGGAATGGTGATCATCCTAATAAGGACTGTTAATATCTAAAGTTTTCTAACTGTTTTGGTAGCATCAGCCTAGGGGGAGTTTGTAGAGTCTAATGAAGAGGCTGATGCAACCGAAACATCTTTAGTCTTTCCTGCATGCTGCACAAGTGCATTGAAGTAGAATGCTTCGGAAGTTTCACATGTGCAACAGAAATACTCTAAGTGTGAAATCTTCCAAAGCCAAGACCAACATCTTCCGAAGCCAAAGATGAAGTCTTCCGAAGCCTCAGAGACAAAGTCTTCCGAAGCTTCAAGTTCATGAAGACAGATTTCTTCCTAAGACTTTTAGTAACATGCTTTATGATGTACAATTACAGAAAGCTGGACACCTTTCTGCTGCAACTCTGCAAGTCACCAACTAACACGGTTTGGTGAAAGGTCCATGCTTTTGGTAACTGTACATTGAGGTCTTGAGTTTGTAACTTTCTACTTTATGTACTTTATCCTTTTTGTAATAGATAAGGATGTGAGCTATGGCATGTCATAGTCACAAGTCAAAAGGCAATCTGCCTTTTGACTCTACAATTGATTTTGTGTGTGTCTAGTCAATTGTATCCAGCTGGCTTTCAAAGTATAGCCGGCTGTAGGATGTTGTACAAGTATCTCATGTTCTTGTATCTTTCGAATATGCTCTGTAACACTTGTAATAGAACATAGAGAAGGCAATATACTGCATTCTTGAAAACCAAATACTTGTGTTCTTTGTGTTCTGTCTCTTATATTAGTTGTGTTCTTAGTGACACTACTTGGTTAATCCAGTTACTGTTTGATCTAAGTTTAGTTTATCTCCTCTTTGTGTTGTTGTGTTGTAACTTATACCCTTCAACGTTCAGATTGGTTTTGAGTTAATGATTGCGAAATCATCATTAATCGTTGCTTAATTGATCAAATACTAAATATCGAAGACAATAAATATAGGCACTAAACACTCGAATGATTTCAACAATACACACAAAGAAAATGTTTTGAATCAAAAGTAATTCATTAAAACTAATTAATGATTACAAAGAATCAAATAATAATTTTTAATAATAATCTTTGCTATGATTTTATGATTTTGGTGTGATGATATGACGGGTGCTAGGGTTTTTATGGTTTGTTAATTGTGTGGAACGATGTGATGGTTTGTATGTTGCCGTCATCTTTGATGTGAAACCTAGGACTCATATTTGTAGTCACACGTATTTATGTTAAGGAAACAATGAATCTCTCAAAACTTGTGTTTGACTTTTTGACTTGAATTACTTGTATCATTTAAGTACAAGTGTCTAATCTTCTGTAGCAAATTTCTCTTCCGCAAGAGTTTGCTCTTCCGTAGAAGTCTTCACTTGATATTATCCATGTGTTTGTTGTTCATCAGTGTCTTTGGTCTTGTAGTACTCTCATCTGCACCGATGTTCATTCGTAGAAGATTTTCGGATGTATTTCTTGTAAGAAAGATATCTATGGAAGGACATCAATGCTCACCCGTAGATGTTTCTTACACTTAGTAAATTTCTAAAATTGACCAAGTATAATGTTTGAATCTACTATCATACACATAAATCAACAAATATATAGGTTAACCTATATACATAATGCATACATCAAAATAATGAATTACAATCGTTCATTACAAGTGTTGATTGAAGTTCTAAGCCTATACAAAAAGATCTAGACCTATTGTTCCTAGATTTAACAATTCCTTTACGCTTTGGATTAATGCAATGATGTTCTTTTTAGTAAAGCTTTTTGAACTTCACTAGGATACAAGTGTACAAGCCCCTCTTTTACCTTTATGGTAAGAGCCCCATCCTCTTAGTCATTAGAAATCTCTTCTTTCTCTCCTGAGATGCATCTTTTATTTATTTCTCAATAATCATAGGCATCTTCCCTTTCTCTGCAAAGACAATGGAAGTAAAGGATGTGGTGTGTCTTACTGCTAGGAGTTCATTAGATTTATATGTTACCTCACCGATTATTTTGGGATTATCGGTAGATGTTTGAACTCTCTTAGCTTTATTGGTGACTTCTGGGCCATCTGTATCAACATTCACCTCAGAGTTAACTATAGTTTTAGTCTTAACATTCAGTTGACCAAATATCACCTTAGCTGGTTTTTTGAGCTCAAACTTAGGTGTATCTTTTTAAGCTTTTGAGGTTGAGTTGTTTCTTCTTCAAGAGTAACCCTATGTCTTTCTATGTCATCTTCCATGTTTGGGATTCCCTTGTGTAGAGTATCATTTGACCGGTAGATTCTGCAGGATCGTTGAAGGGTGTGAGTTACAACACAACAACACAAAGAGGAGATTAACCAAACTTTAAACAAACAGTAAACTGGATTAACCAAGATAAGACACTAAGAACACAAGTAATGTAAGAGACAGAAGACAAGAGTATGGTTTTCAAGAATGCAGTATATTGCTTTCTCTATGTTCTATTACAAGTGTTACAAAGCATAAATAAAAGATACAAGAACATGAGATACTTATACTACATCCTACAGCTGGCTATACTATGGAAGCCAGCTGGATACAATGACTAGACACAAACAAAATCAATTGTAGAGTCAAAAGGCAGATTGCCTTTTGACTTGTGACTATGACATGCCATAGCTCACATCCTTTTCTATTACAAAAAGGATAAAGTACATAAAGTAGAAAGTATACAGACTCAAGACCTCAATGTACAGTTACCAAAAGCATGGACCTTTTCACCAACTCATGTAAGTTGGTGGACTTGCAGAGGTTCAGCGGAAAGGTGTCCAGCTTTACAAAGGTACATCAGATAAGCATGTCTTAAAAGTATTTGGAAGAAATCGTCTTCATAACTTGAAGCTTCAAACTTTGTCTCTGAGGCTTCAGAAGACTTCATCTTTGGCTTCGGAAGATATTGGTCTTGGCTTCAAAGATTTCACACTTAGAATATTTCTGTTGAGTGTGTGAAACTTCTGAAGCATTCTACTTCAGAACTTGTGTAGCAGATTAAGCCTTGGATGTTTGGGTTGCATCAGCCTCTTCATTAGTCTCTACAAACTCCCCCTAGGCTAATGCTACCAAAACACTAAGAAAACTTCAGATATCAACAGTCCTCATTAGAATGATAACCATTCCTTTCTTCAAGGGATGATCAGGATTCTTCAAACTGTCAAAGTATCTTCTCATGTCAAAGAGATCATGCAAAGGCAATGAAACATGTCTTGCCATGTATAAGTGTCTTCAAGCCTTGATCTCTAATGACATGCCACCTTTCTGGATTTGTGGTGTATGTCCAAGACAAGATGGGTCTTCCTGATGCAAGAGGAGCTACTAAAGTTGGAGTTGGTTGAGCATCCTCTGGCTGCACATCCTCAGGTTGTTCTGATTCATCCTGAGGTTCAGAAGAGGATGCAGGCTTCTTCTTCTTCTTCTTAGACTTTGGTTTAGAAGCCATCTTCTTCTTTCTCTTTCCAATTTTAACTGAGAAGACTGGCCTGCAGTACCAGATTGATCTTTACTGTCTCTCTCATTGGGACTTCCTCTCTCAGGCTCAGAAGGAGAGGGAGGTTGACCCTACTGTGGATCAGAAGATGAAGCTTGCTGAGCATTAGCAGGAGGTCCGGATTGTGTTGTGTCTGTTTGTTCAATCTTAACCTCCACTTCAGGTGGAGCCTGACTTGGAGTGGAGTGTAAGTCAGTGAGCACTCCACTCTTGATCTTTTGCTTGATTACCCTAATATGCTCATCCATAGTGGATAGAGACATGGTCCAAGTCTCCTTCCGGGAATCCATACAGCTTCAAGAAGCTCATCATCCTCTGCCTATCAGCAGACTTCTTCATGCTCTTTTGGATGATGGCTCTTGACTTTGCAGCTTCTTCCCTCATCTTCCTCTTTGTTGTCTTTCTTTCTTGACTAACTCAAGCTCAAGTTGTTTTAAATACTCAAACTCAACATAGTCATAGGTAAGGGAAGGAGTGCATCTGCCTGATAGAGACCTGTGGCGCTCAGGTAGTTAATCATCTTGATTCTGTCTTCTTCCTTATCTACCTGAGGTTCTTGTTGACCACATCCTCTTGTTCAGGCTTTCTTGAACTGGTGAGAGGGTAGGCATACCTCTGTACAGTCTTTTTCTTTTTCTTTCTTCTTTGATCTGTACTAGGTTCTGCATCTTCTGCCTCCTTCTTCTCTCTTGACCTTTCCAAATCAACCAGCTCATTCAATTCATCCAAAGGGAGAGAAATGATATTATCTATGTCATAGTTCCTAGTCTGCAGATAGTTGATCCTGACTGCCCTTAACTCATCATTCTGAGTATCTGGTCTGGGGACAGCCCTGATTGCAGACTCCATGAGTCTTGAGACCCAGAAGAGGAACCTTCTCCCCTCAGCTTCCTTTTCCTCTCTCTCTCCTCCTCCTTAATCTCCTCAGATGTCATCTTTCTTTTCCTTTGTCACTCACAGACCTTTGGACTCAAGGTGGAGAGAGCTTTGGCCTTCATTGCTTTTGCAGCATTTGAGCTCAGGCCAGAGAGAGGTTGAGAAGCACCTTCACCAGCAGGTGTCTCAGAAGGAATATGGATCTCTGCAGTAGTTGGAGATGATGAGATAGGGCTCTCAGGTTCTGTCACTGGGCCTTCAGTCAAGGTTTCCCCTATGAAGCTAATCTTAGGGTCTGCCTCAACATCCAGTTGACCGATGACATTGCCTGATTGCCTTAGTCTCCTTCTTAGGCTGAACTCTGCAATGATCCTGTCTTGGATTCTTTTGGCTAGTCTTTAGCTTGTCTTGATTGGCTTGGGTTGACAAGTGGCATGTTGACTAGATCCAGACCTTCATAGTAGTTCAAGGTCTGAAAGTTGAAACTTCTTGTTGTCCTTGAACTCTTATGATGATGAGGGCCTTCCAGTTGTTGTCATACCTCCATCCAATGATGTGATTGAAGGATGATGGAGGTGACATAGCCCTTGGTATCCCATCCTCAAACAGACTCTGTATGAAGGAGTTTGTGTACTCCATATCAATGTGATCTAGAGGAGGTTGCTGAGAATGCACAGTTGCAAGTGAGGATGGGGAGTCCTCAATGTCCATTCTCTTAGAGGAACTCCCAGGTTTTATGGCTGTAAAGACTTTCTCCCCCTTTTTGGTAGCATCACCCACTTGCATAGGTGAGCTGGAGGATAAATCAATCACATCCACAGGTTCTTGTGTTCCTGGTTGAGCTCGCCTTAAGGGTCTCCCAGCTAGTTTTTCCTTAAGATATGAAATCTCAAGTTGCTGATCATTGATCCTATTGTGTAAGGTAGTCACCTGAGATTCAAGATGACTGACCTTTGAGACTAAATAGGTGCATGTTTTGGATAGGTGTTGCACTTTTAGTCTCAGATCCCCCTCATCTTCATCAGAAGAATCACTGGGGGTGGAGAAGATTGGACCAGAGTCCTTCTCTCATGACCAGTTCTAGTTTCTTGGCCACTGGATTTCTCTGCTTACTGGCAGTCTAGTTGAGATGTCAGTAGCTGAGTTGCCATGGTTGAGGTTGAGGTCTTAATGATGTAATCACTTGCAGAAGTAAGAGCCTCTTCCATATGGACATCCTGAACAGTTTCAGGAGTGTCCACCTCAGTTGTGGTGACTGATGTGGGATAGATATAGGAGACTCAGGAGTATTCAGCTCTCTTTGAGTAGGGGAAAAGAAGAGAGACTCATTATACTCACTAAAACCTAGATCTTCATCAGTATAGAAGTCAAGGTTGGGAATTGGTTGGTTGAGATCTATAGGCTGGGGATGGTAACTCCCCTGAAAGTTTATCACTTGAGTGTTGAGACTCAGAGTGATGGCTTAAGGCAGTAGGGCTAATGAGCTCATCAAGCTGAGCATGAGGAACCTCAGCACTGATTCTGGATAAGATGGGAGTGGTCTGCTCCTCAGGAGAAGTGGGAGCTCCAGTATCCACTTCTTCCTATATTGGTGAGTATATGGGGGCCTCCTCAGACTGAATAGTTGAGCAGGGGTTCGTTGGATTTCTTTGGTAGGTGATGGATATTTGAGCTGTGTAGGTGGTTGGAAAGCAGCAGGTGTGGGTTCAACACTAGCTTGTGCTGCTAGGTTGTCACCTTGAGCAATGAGCTCTAACATTTTTGGGACTAGGGCTGTTTCTACCCCAGAGAATCCAACAGTGGACTTTCTGGTATTTTAAAGATGCAGGCTTCATCTGTCCCAATTTAAGAGTGTTACCTGTTTCCCTTAACTGTGAGCCCAGTTCACAGTTAAGAATGTACTGGACATATCTAGGAAACATGTAGTACTCTAAGGAGCTAAATTAGCAAGAAAATTTGTATAAACAAATTGAGAGTACCTGAATTTGACCCCTTGAACCATTCCATGGACTATGAAGGAGAGATCTTCAGGAATCTGGTCCCATCCACCATGCTTGTTGATAAGCTGTGAATGACCACATGGAGCAGGAATCTCCATTGTGATGAGACCTTCCCTTTCCTGAAGGTCTTTACAGAGAAATCTCCCTTGTAGCCTATCTGCTCAAAGGAATGATTTACAGCTTCCTTTGGGAAGAACACCTCACCTTCTTCATCATCCAGCTGAAGATGTCGGTTGATGATGGCCGGGTGATGTGTGATGAGATTGTTCTCCCCTGCACTGTGGCAGACAGTGCCTTCTCCCCGTCATAAGCAGTCTTCCAGAATTCAAGCAACTGATCCTCATAGAGTGGAGGATCAATGTTAGGGAGGTGAAGTAGTGGGACAGAGACAAGAAAATGGCAAACCTCTGAGAAATGAGGATCTTTCTCAGAGCATAACAGAGCAACGTGATTGTGTTGTCTGTGTAGCTGCATGGTAAAGTTGGGATCATTTCTATGAGCAAGGTTAGCCATTGTGAGGTAGCTCAGGAGATTAAGAAAAGAAAAAGAAATTTCAGAGAGAAAATTTTTTGAAATCAACAAGTTCCGAAGGGGTAAATTATCTTCGGAAGTTTTTAATGAAAAAGCTTCCGAAGCTAAAATGACTTCGAAGAATTTCCTGAGAGTATTTGATGATTTTGCTTCGGAAGGAAAAATTAAGACTTGAGTGCTTTGTATAGAGATCAACAAAGCTTCCGAGAGTTAATTATTGCTTCGGAAGGAAAAGGTCCTTGAAAATAAGTAAGTGTCTAAGATAACTATTTAAGCTTCGGAAGATAAAATTGAAATTTCTTCCAAGGTAAATTTCTTAGACAGTTAAATATTTTGAAGGTGTGATTTTCTTCCGAAGTTAAAATGCATAACTTTCGAAGTATAAAATCATCAATTAATCTAAGGAAAGTCTTCCAATCCAAGGGAAAAACATGAGCTTATGAAGATGATAGACTAGACAACTTAGAACACACATTTTTTAAGAAATAATAAGAATTAGTTTTAGAAAAATTTACTCAAGGTTGATCATCCCAATAGCTGATATTAGATATTTAAATCTTGTTCATCAAAAGCCTTTGTAAACAAATCAGCATATTGTTCATCTGTGTGAACCTTGACTAGTTTAATTATTCCCTTTTCATAATTATCTCTTATTAGATGATACCTGATATTGATGTGCTTTGTCCTTGAGTGCTGCACAGGGTTCTCTGTAATTGAGATAGCACTGTTGTTGTCTATGTGGATTGGAGTCTCCTTGAAATTTAACCCATAGTCTAGCATTTGATTCTGAATCCAAAGCACTTGAGCATAGTAGCTAGCACCAGCAATGTATTCAGCTTCAGCAGTTGATGCAGAGACACAGGATTGTTTCTTGCATTGCCATGAGACAACCCTTCCACCAAGAAATTGACATCCCCCAGATGTAGACTTTGCAGTCATATTGCAGCCACCATAATCACTATCTGTATAAGCATACAGAAGAGTTCTTGGGATACCATAGACCAAGTGTTGATGCACCTTTTAGGTATCTTAGAATCCTTTTGACAGTGATAAGATGAGACATCTTAGGGTTGGCTTGATATCTTGCACAGATGCATGTAGCAAATGATGTCAGGCCTGCTAGCAGTAAGATACATAAGAGACCCAATCATAGCCCTGTATAAGTGTTCATCTACACACTCCCCCTCAAGATCAGGACCAAGGGAGTGGTTTCTGGCTATGGGTGTCTTAGCAATCTTACAGTCATCATATGAACCTTTTGAGTATGTCTTGAACATACTTTGACTGACTTATGAAGATGCCATCTTCAACTTGCTTCACTTGAATTCCCAGAAAGAAATTGAGCTCCCCCATGGCACTCATTTCAAATCTGTCTTTCATCAGCTTCTCAAAGTCTTTGCAGAGCTTTGGATTAGTTGAACCAAAGATGATGTCATCCACATATACTTGAACTAGCAATATGTCTTTTCCTTGTCTTTGATGAAGAGAGTTCCATCTATAGTACCTCTCCTGTATCCATGTTTACAGAGATACTCAGATGTGTTTCATACCACTTCCTGGGTGCCTGATGTAACCCATAGAGAGCTTTATCAAGCTTGCAGACATAATCAGGATGATCAGGATCTACGAAACCAGGTGTTTTGTTAACATAAACCTCTTCATCTATCACTCCATATAAAAAGGCACATTTCACATCAAGTGAAAGACCTTGAAGTTCTTGGATGCAGCAAATGCTAGGAATATCCTAACAGCTTCTAATCTTGCCACTGGAGCAAAGACATCAGTGTAGTCACCCTTCTTCTTGTGTGTATCCTTGAACAACCAGTCTAGCTTTGTTTTTGATGATAATGCCTCTATCATCTTTCTTGTTCCTAACACCCCATTTGGTCCTATTGTAGTCTTCCCAAAGGGAGAGGACAAAGGTTCCAAACTTTCTGTCTTTTGAATTGAAGCAGCTCTTGTTGCATAGCTTCAACCCAACTTCCATCCTTTAGAGCCTCCTCAACTTTCTTTGGCTCTATCTGGGATAGAAAACAAGAGTGAAGACAACATTTGCTTCATGGGTTTGTCCTCTTGTCTTTACCCCGGAGACAACATCTCCAATGATGTTTGTGGTAGGATGAGACTTGGGATCCTAAGCTGAGGAATCACAGCAAGTTGTTGAGAAAGATCTAAATTAGAAAATTTAGATCTGGCATAGATGTTTCTCCCACCACATCAGCACACTTTTCAAGTGAAACTTGATCCAAGCAGTGTGTGACATCATTGATGTTCTCATCTATGGTGTGGTTAGTGGCATCAAGAAACTCTTGGTCACTGTCACCATCACCATTGTTGTCTTCCACAGTTGAGGTGTTCTTATCTGGTTGTAGAGCCTCTGAGCTGGAATTTGAAGGCATACCAATGTATCAGCTGAATTTGTCATTGTTGTGCTGATAGAAACCTCATTTGCAGAAGTAGTTCCACTGGAGCTGAAGATGTATGACTTGAAGGTCTTCCTAGCTCAAATCTTGGGTCAGGATCACCTGTATTTAAATTTTCTGCAGATCCTGAAACATTCTCACAAGATTTGTTAAAAAGTTTGGTAACCAAATCAAGATCAAATAGCCAATCTGGACCAGAACCAGCAACACATGGTGTGTGTTATTGAAGGTCACATTGGCTGACTCCTCAACTATTCTAGTTCTAAGATTGTACACTCTATAAGCCTTAGCTTGGAAGAGTATCCAATAAAGTGCCCATCATCTGACTTTCTCAGCAAACTTGGCATTTGATCTTTGGTATTCAAGATGGTGCAAGGACATCCAATGACCTGAGAAAACCAATGAAAGGTTTTCTCTTGTGCCAAAGTTCATAAGGAGTCTTGCCATGAGTCTTAACTACTAAAACTCTGTTTGCACATAGCAGGCAGTGTTGACTGCCTCTGCCCAGAAGGTGATGGGCAGTTTAGAGTCAGACAGCATGGTTCTTGCAGCTTCAATCAGTGTCCTGTTTCTCCTCTCAGCAACACCATTTGTGCTGAGGATTCCTGGGGCACTAAATTGCCTTGCAATACCTTTTTCATCACAAAATGTATCAAGGTCGGTTCTTGAATTCTGTTCCTTGATCACATCTTATGATTTTGACCTTGTGATCAGACTGATTCTCAATCTTTAAGATGAAATTCTTTAGAATCTCAGGAGTCTCATCCTTAGTTCTAAGGAAGAAGACCCAAGTGAATCTTGTAAAATCATGTGATCACTAGACAGTATAAGTCCTTCCTAAACTCATTACACTGGTGGGGCCAAAAAGATCCATATGTAACAAGTGTAGGGGTGTGATGGAGTTCATTTCCTTAGGCTTATGAGATACCTTATGTTGCTTCCCTTTCAGGCATGCAACACAGTGATCATCGCTTGTAAATCTTTCTTTGGCATTCCAGTTACCAATCATGCTTAATCAATTTATTCATGTTCTTAAAGTTTACATGGCACATTCTTTTATGCCATAGGAAAGACTCATCACTATTAGCTTTAGATAGAAAGCATGAAACTTCTCCGAGGGAGAGGTTTCTTGCAAGTCCATCTTGTACATGTTTCTTTTCCTGGGGGCTCTAAGCAGGATATGCTCATGAGGAATGACCACACCAGGCTTAAGAACAATGCACTCATGCTCAGCAAAGAGCATGTTATGACTCTGATCACAAAATTGAGATACACTCAGAAGATTGTATCCAAGCTCCTTAACAAAGTTTACCTTTCAATGCAGAGCTTACCATTGACCTTTCCCCCTTCCATGAAATGTAACCACCTTCATCTCCTCCAAAGCAACTAGTCCTCCATCAATCCTTTCAAAGTTCTGGAGTAATGACCTATTGCCTGTCATGTGCCTGGAACAACCACTGTCTATGATCCAGACATTTTTGTCTGTCTTCCGCTGTCCCTGCACAAAGGAAAATTTTATTAGTTACATTTGGAAACCCAAGCCTTGTTTGTCTTGGGCTTATTTACAGAAGGTAATTCAACAGTGATAGATCCTATGGTTGTACTAAGAGGATCTTGAGCTTTTGTTGATGGAGAAATCTCAGTCACTTGGTCTTCTTAGACATCCACCCACCTTTGGAGTCTTGGACTTGACCTTCAAAACTTCGGAATTTTTGGAACTTCAGAAGTTTTGATGACTGATACTTCGGAAGATTCTGCAGACACTGCAGCAGATTTCAGTGCTTCAAAGAATTCCTTTCTTCCGAGACCAATTTTTCTTCCGAAGTAATTTTCCACTTGCCTTCTTCTTAGATTTTGAGCTTCCGAAGAAACAAGTTTTCCTTTCGAAGTTTGAATCTTCTTCAAACTCTTGAAGTCTTTGTTTTGGTCATATGGACAGTGCTTTTAGGATTGAAGGGCAATCCTTGGCAATGTGAGTAGTGCTGTCACACATAACACAATTCATCTTCTTCTTCACAAGAGCCTTTTCTTGAGAATAAGACTGTTTTTTGTCACATCCCTTCTCCACCTTCATCTTTACGGATGCTGAGACATCCTCTTGGGCTGAGGACTGTGCTTGGAGTTTGATGGTCCAGGCTGTGCAGCAGTGGTACACAGCAAATCAGTCTTCTTCTTGCTACTGAGATGAGTTGAAACAAGAACCAGAACTCTTAGCAGAAGAGTTTTGGTTGATGTCTTCAGTCCCTACCACTTTAAACCCTGCGAAATAAAAACTTTTTCTAACTTGCTTAGAGTCAAAAGCAGCCTTGATCTCTTGAGCCTTCCTTGCCTTTCTTTTGCTCTTTCTGATCAAGTTCTTTCTCATGGACTTGGTCATCACAGTCTTTCACTTTCTCCTCAGAAGGATAGTGGCCCTTCTTGGAATCCTCCTCTTCACTCTTAGTAGAGGGATTCTTCACTATCTCTTCTCATCCTCCTCACTCATAGGATCTATGAGAGGAAGCTCATCTTCACAAGTTCCACACCTAGGGGGTCTTACAGACAAATTGTGTGTGGAGGAGCTATCTCATTTGATCCCAGTCCCTGTCTGTTTTGATAGCACACTTTGTTGTGCAGGATGAGGATATCATGTTCTTGAAGGTCTCTTCTTCAAGCACTCTTTCTCTGCTTTCTGCCCTGGCTTTGCTGATCACAAGCTCAGCCTGGCACTCAGTTAGCTTGGTTATGAGATCTTGAATTTGAGTTCTAAAATCTGTGTGTTCATGCTTTAGAACTGAAATGGTTTTCTCTAAGTCCTCTATTTTCAGCTTATAATCATTTCAAGACTTCTAAAATCAGATTTTAAAATGTTTAAGGACTCAATATCAGATCTCAATTCCAAGTTATAGGACCTGTACCTATTACTTTAGCAATGCATTCAAGAGTACAGAGATGTTCCAATACCTTGGCTTCATCATGATCTGCCATCAGTGCTTGTTTGGAGAAGCATCTTCCACCTGAAAGCTCCAGTCAAAGCCTCCTTCTTCAACAGCAACAGCAGCTTGTTGCTTTGACTTCTCATTATGAGAGCTTTGTCAGTGTAGTTTGGTCTGGATTGTGTTTGGCCACCATTGGTTTAGGTGCCTTTCACACTCTGGCAAAGTGCCCATCAAGTTACAGTTTATACACTTGACTTTGCCTTTGTCCAGTCAAAATTTCCACTGGTTGCATTGCTTGGAAACTTCCTTCCAGTCCTCTTGTAGAACTTCTTGGCTCTGTGAGTGAGAAGAGCCATCTGCTGGACTATTTCCATGTACTCCATTCATCTGGATGAATACAGTCCAGGTCTTCAAGAGTGAAAAGAGAGTTGCCACAGCTTTCATCAAAGACACAAATGCTTGAGAAGAGCTTGTCTCTTGAATGGGCTTCCTTGTAGAGTTTCTCCCTTGGTGTCTCGGGAAGGTGATGAAAGGACCCTTGGGTGAGTTGTCAGGGTAGCATATAAGATGATGGTTGGGCTCTATGCTATCCCTTTCAACCACATGTAGGGCTGTACCCATTTGATTGTTGGAGTTGCCAGATGAACCCTGCATGTTCATCTCCATCTGGTAGCCACTGAGAATCCCATATACTTTGTCAAAGTGAGAGTTTTGAGATTTTTAGTTCTCTTGATCACCAC
Source organism: Flaveria trinervia (assembly GCA_025506515.1). Taxonomy (NCBI): domain Eukaryota; kingdom Viridiplantae; phylum Streptophyta; class Magnoliopsida; order Asterales; family Asteraceae; genus Flaveria; species Flaveria trinervia. The sequence goes on along the minus strand of CM046443.1, from coordinate 35,726,266 downwards.
ACAGTAGTGTGTCCATTGCCTAGGAAGTGAGGACATGAACTTCCTTACAATGTCTCTATTCTCAAGAGAAACTCCTCCATCCACTAGGGTATCCACAATCTCAACATACCTGAAGTATTGCTGGGTCGGGGTTTCACCTGCTTTGAAGGTGAAGTTTTCAAACTGCTGCTGCTTAGGAGATCTTCTTGTTCTCCTTGGCTTCAGAAGAACCCTCATACATCAGTTTCAGTGCATCCCATAGCTCTTTAGCTATTTTGCACTTCTTGAAACCTCTGTATACAGAGTATGGAAGGGCAGTTTGAAGAGTTGTCATGGCTTTCCTGTCTATCTCTACTCTCTTCCTATCTTCATCAGAGTAGTTAGCCACATCCTTGGGGATCATACCAACACCAGTAGCAGAGGGTGTGCTGGGTATGAAAGGTCCATTCTCAATAGACTCCCACATTCTTGAATCGAGAGACCTGATGAAACCTTCCATTCTTAAACACCAGGTGTCAAAGTCATCAAGAGTGATCAGTGGGGACTTGTTCATGGTTCCAGTTTCCATATCGGTTTTGGAAATGGCTGCCATTTGAAAAGTTTAGTATTTGTGTGTGTGAGGATCTAAGATGGTGAGATCTTATATCAAGAGCCTAAATGCTCTATACCAAATGCAGGATCGTTGAAGGGTGAGTTACAACACAACAACACAAGAAGAATTAACCAACTTTAATCAAACAGTAAACTGGATTAACCAAGATAAGACACTAAGAACACAAGTAATGTAAGAGACAGAACACAAGTATGGTTTTCAAGAATGCAGTTATTGCTTTCTCTATGTTCTATTACAAGTGTTACAAAGCAAAATAAAAGATACAAAACATGAGATACTTATACTACATCCTACAGCTGGCTATACTATGGAAGCCAGCTGGACACAATTGACTAAACACAAAACAAATCAGTTGTAGAGTCAAAAGGCAGATTGCCTTTTGACTTGTGACTATGACATGCCATAGCTCACATCATTTTCTATTACAAAAAGATAAAGTACATAAAGTAGAAAGTATACAGACTCAAGACCTCAGTGTACAGTTACCAAAAGCATGGACCTTTTCACCAACTCATGTAAGTTGGTGACTTGCAGAGGTGCAGCGGAAAGGTGTCCAGCTTTACAAAAAAGTACATCAGAAAAAGCATGTCTTAAAAGTCTTCAGAAGAAATCTGTCTTCATAACTTGAAGCTTCGGAAGACTTTGTCTCTGAGGCTTCGGAAGACTTCATCTTTGGCTTCGGAAGATATTGGTCTTGGCTTCAAAAGTGTTGGACCAAAAGAACCAATGAGCCGGATCAGAAAAACCTTTAAGTCCCACAGAAAACAACGTCACAACAACTGCTGAAGACACAATGCTGAAGACAAAGTCTGAATACACAATGCTGAAGACAAAGTCTGAAGACACAATTGCTGAAGACAAACTGAAGACACAATTGCTGAAGACAAAGTCGAAGACACAAGTGCTGAAGACAGTCTGAACACAAGTGCTGAAGACAAAGTCTGAAGACACAAGTGCTGAAGACAAAGTCTAAGACACAAGTGCTGAAGACAAGTCTGAAGACACAAGTGCTGAAGACAAAGTCTGAAAACACAAGTGCTGAAGACAGTCTGAAGACAAGTGCTGAAGTTCAAGTCTGAAGACCAAGTGCTGAAGTTTCAGTAGTTTGTCACAACAGCTGAAGAGTACTTCTTCAGTAGTGTGTGTTTATCAGTAGTTTTATGTTTTTACTTTCAGTGTTTTTGTAAAACGACTGAAGAGCTGTTCTTCAGTCGTTGTAGTTTCAGTAGTTTCTTATCAGTATTTTTATATTTTGTGCTTAGCACTCTCTGATATGTTCTCAGTAGTTGTGAACATTTCAGTATTTGTTAAGTGTTAGTTATTTTTGTAATAAATCTGCCAGATGTCACTATCCTGTGATATCAGCAGTGATTGCACTCTATTAAGGAGTGTCAACCTAATTGTAATATGTGAATGATTGAGCAGAAACATTTGATATAATTGAAACATTCCTTTTCACAGAAATATATTCTCTCGTTACAACCATATTTGTTCTTAATGCATACGAATATCATCTTCTTGCTATAATTTGTCTAATTCTTGATCTTATTCCGCTGCGTTACACTCTAATCCATCAAACTTGAGATCACTGATCCTGTCAAATGGTATCAGAGCAAGGTTAATCATTGATCGATCTAATATTGATCATTGAAACTGCTATCCAAGATCCAAGTTTGATTGAATTAGCATTTTTGCAAGAAACGGTTATAGAGATTGAATTTCTGTGTTTTTGGCCATCATCCTGAGATTTATTCTTGGTTTTCATTGTGTCTGTTGTGGTCTATGTAAAATCTTTTAAAAGCTTGAATTAAATTATATTTGGACCTAAAATGACTACTCCTTCCAATGATCCTCACAATACGGCTCTTCAACCAAGCCTCCAATGCTGGTTAGGAGTGAGTATAACATATGGCAACGACGAATGCTCCATCACCTGTCTGTTAACAGCTCAGGTTGCTGGACATCATGTACATGGTCCACACAAGCCTATGGTGAATAACCCGGAAACCAATCAAATGGTTCCGAAGAGGAGGGAGCAATACTCAGATGAGGATAAGAAATTGTTTGAGATTGATGCAAAAGCCCATGGAATTCTGGCCATGGCACTGCCCAATGAAATCTATTCTGGGCTATGCATTATGAAACTGCCCATGACCTCTGGAATGCCTTGAAAGAACAATTTGGAGGAACAGATGAGGTCTTGGAAATAATAGAGAAATCCTTGCCAACAATATGAGACATTCTCTCATAGGAAGGGTAAGACACTGACTCAATAGTTTGAGCGGTTCTCTTGTTTGATCTTTGAATTAAAATGGTCAAACATGAGTACACCAATAGCAATGAATAACAGATTTCTCAGATCACTGCCTGAGAGATGGGACACATATACTATTGTCCTACGCTCCAGTGCAAATTGGACAAACTATCTCTCACCCAACTCCATGGGAAATTGCTCGCATTTGAGAGAGAGATAGAACAGAATCGAAAACTGTCATCATCTGGAAAGCTCACTGATGACTTTGTACCAGGAAACACTGCCTTGGTGAGTCATGAGTCAGAGTATGCAGGATCAGAATGCCCTATGATGAGCATATTGATTTCACCTCAAACAATTCTAATCATGCCTTTGTGAGTGTTGATTGTCATTCTGGTAATAATAGTGACAATCTATGCTTTATCATGGATGATTTGAAGGCATTGCTGATGATGATTTAGAAGAGATGGATATTTTGAGCCAAATGGCCTTGATCAATATCAGATCTTAGAAATTCTACAAGAGAACTGGCAGGAAATTTCCTGGACTCTCTGACAAAACCAAAGTCGGTTTTGACAAGAGCAGTTGAAGTGTCACAAATGCCACAGGCTTGGACACTTTGCAAGAGAGTGTAGATCAACTAGATCTAACACCTCTGCACCCTTTTTGACTTTTCCAAATAACAATTCACAATCCAAAGGGCAACATTCTGCTGGTTCTAGTCATTCATCACACCCTCAATCTCCTGCATATTTTGTTCCTCAGGGTCAAATGCCATATCCTTATCCCCGCTATTATATGCCACAGTCAAATCAAGTTCAAGCTCCTATAGTACCACACCTCATGCACTACCAGAACCTCAACCATCTCCATCTCAATCACAACCTCATCATAGCTTCTTCACACCTGGAGTCGTTGACTGGAGTAGCTTACCTGATAACATGTCTGGTCACACTGAGCAATACTATGCTGGTGCTAGTTAACATGGTGGTGACCACCCTTTTGGAAATCTTGCTCTCATGGCCCTGGAGTCTACTGAGGGTCCTGCTCAAGTGCATCATCTTCACAGGTAACTCAGGTATCTTCAGAGGCTAAAGCCAAGTTATGTTCTGAATCATGCATAGTTGCCTTTGTCTCTATTAGAGAGGCAAATGTAGCATTAATAAATCAAAAACTTGAGTTTGAGAAAACCATTTCCAAAAGAAAAGCTGAGTATGAGTCTGCTCTTAACAGTAAAAGTGATGAGATTTATAAGCTTAAATGCCAATTAAATGATGAAAAGGCCAAGCTAGAGGTTATTCTGGAAGGCCACAGGAGTCTCAAAGAAAAACTTGCAGTGACCCAAGTTGAGTGTGACCGCTGGGTCTCATCATGCAAGGGATTTGAAATGCTTCTTAGCAAGCAAACTGCTTCAAATGTGAAGTTTGGTATTGGTTACAACCATACTGCTCCACCAACAACTTTACTCCTAACTCCATAGTTAAGTCTGAAAGTGAAAGCAATCTCCAAACCACATTATCGTGTGAATCATTCTCCAATGATAATCTAAGATCAGAGAATGAAACCAGTGTTAAGATCTTAGCAAATAAATTGACTGATGGTCTAACTACTGAGACTCACATGAAGCTGAGTACTTCAGATGTTGTTCCTCAATGTACCCCAAGTACTGAAAGAGACCCAACATCTGAAAAGCATTTCAAATCAGTTGAAATACAAGGACTAACAACTGCTGAGGAATCCATCAAACGGCCTATTAGGACGATGGAAAACAGTTGAATTACCAGTCTTCAGCTGTTACAAATCCTTTAGTACCTAGTACTGATAGGAGAAAGTACTGAAGATCACACCTTCAGTAGTTTCCACTTCAGCAGTAGAGATGTCCAAGATGAAGAAGAAACCATGTGAAATATGTGGTTTGTTCAATCATCTTACAGATGATTGTTGGTACAAAAGAGGATCCAAACTCAAACATAAAGAGGAAATTAAAGAGAAAATGGTTAAAATGAAAACTGAGTTTGAAGCCACATTTGTTCCAGCAACATCAAATCCTGTAACCCTTAAGTCCAAAAAGAAATCCAAAAAGGAAGGGGTTTAAACAGGTAACAGCTGAGATTGCTCAAAAGAAGAAGGTGCAACATAGGAACTTATCAAACTCCAATGCCAATGTGTCTGGAGAGCTGAAAGCTTTATCACAAAATCAGACATAGCTGGTTATGATGGTTCAACATCTATTGGGAAGAGTTAACCAATTAGATGTTCCTATGTTGAAACCACAGAAAAGGAGTCCAAGCCAAAGGATTCCTCTTCTTCACCATCTTCTTCCTCTCTGGCTGTTGTTTCCAACAAACCTGTTAGTTTACCATCTGTTGATGAGAACAGGCCCAATACCAAAAAGGTTTGGGTCTCCAAAGCTAACTAGTTTCTTATGATTCTACAGGGTTCTTCAGCATGCAAGAGAAGCATCTGGTATGTGGACAGTGGAGGATCCATGCACATGACTGGGAGCAGCTCTCTTCTTCATGATTACTCTCAAGGAAAGAAGGGATTTGTCTCATTTGGAAATGATGCTAAAGGTTACATCATTGGAAGGGATTTGTGTCTAATGGAGATATTAGATTTGATGATGTCAACCATGTGGAGAATCTCAAATACAATCTGTTGGGTATCAGTCAGATGTGTGACAAAGGACATGTTGCTCTTTTCACAAGCCAGAACTGTAGGATTCTGTCTTCCAAGGTTCTGAGCCTGATTGACAAAGTACTGGATGATAATACTCTCCTGAAGGCCAACAGGATAGGAAGAGTATATGCCTTGGATTTGTCAAGAAAATTGAGTTAAAAGGCCATCCATGCTTGTTCTCCAAGGCCTCTCTCCAGGAATCTAAACTGTGGCATAGAAGGCTGGGTCATGTTAATCTCAAAAACATGAATCAGCTGATCCACAAGAGTTTAGTGAGAGGTCTTCCAATAAAGGAGTTCAATTGTGATGAAATCTGCCTGCATGCTTAAAAGGGAAACAACATAAAGTTTCATTCCCACCCATAGAAGAATCCAAGTCTAATGCCTGCTTACAACTACTGCACATGGATCTTTTTGGTCCTGTGAAGGTAATGAGTATGGCAAGAAGAAATACTATCTGGTAATTGTGGATGATTACTCTAGGTATGTATGGACTTTCTTCTTGCATTCAAAGGATGAGGCTGGCTCAGTCCATTATGAACTTTGTGTTACACGTTGAGAAGCATATTCCCTACCAGTTAAGTGTGTGAGGAGTGACAATGGTACTGAATTTAGAAACCACACTCTTGATGAGTTTTACTTGTCAAAGGGAATCAAGAGGCAGTATAGCATCCCAAGGACTCCAGAGCAAAATGGAGTAGTGGAGAGAAAGAACAGGACCCTTATTGAAGCTGCAAGGTCCATGTTGGCTGATTCTGGACTGCCAATGACTTTTTGGGCTGAAGCTGTCAATACAGCTTGCTATGTACAGAATAGAGTTCTAGTAAATCAGAGGTTGATGAAGACTCCATATGAAGTTCTTCATCATTTGGCCCCTCTAATTTCATTCTTCAGAGCTTTTGGGTGTCCTTGTTTCATTCTCAACACACGGGATCAACTCCAAAAATTTGATCCTAAGGTGGATGCAGGGTACTTTGTTGGTTATTCATCAACTTGCAAAGCATATAGAGTCTTCAACTGTAGAACAAAGATGGTTGAAGAGACTCTACATGTTAAGTTTAATGAATCTCCAAAGGACAGATTCCACAAAGCCCTGTGGAGCTATTTGATTGGACACACTGCAATATGTTCCTTATCAAACCTGCTGTTGCTCCTGTCAACTGTTCACCACCTGGTGGTACTGCTGGTGCTATGATGATGATGATAGCCGTACTCACCTTTTCAAGTTTAGTGATCAACTGCCTGATTCAGCTAGACCTGATGTTCCTGTAGCTCCAATAGCACAATCCACAACAAATGCTGATGAGATTTCTACAACTTCAACTTCCTTTGAATTACCATCTACTGATTGGTTTCAAGGAAATGCTTCACCATCACCATCTGTTGCTGCTGAGCTTGCTACAAACACTTGCACAGATCTTATTGTGTACCAAGATCTGAAGAATCACCCTATGTCTCAAATCATTGGTGATATCAATGCTGGCGTTTCAACCAGAAGTCAATTGTCCAATTTCTACTTCTATGCTCTCTTCATCAGTCAGCTAGAGCCAAAGAATTATCATGTTGCACTTAGAGACAATGGCTGGGTTGAAGCAATGCAGCTTGAGCTTCTTCAGTTCAAAAAGCAGCAAGTGTGGGAGCTTGTTCCTCTTCCCCCAGGTAAGTGTGCAATAGGCACTAAATGGGTGTTTAGGAATAAATCAGATGAAAATGGGCTTATTGTTAAGAACAAGGCCAGACTGGTTGTTCAGGGGTTTGCACAAGAAGAAGGTATTGATTATGATGAAACCTTTGCCCCTGTAGCCAGACTGGAGGCAATTAGATTGTTCTTAGCCTATGCTGCACTCCACAATCTTAAATTTTTTCAAATGGATGTTAAAAGTGCATTTTTATATGGTAAAATAAAAGAAGAAGTTTATGTGTGTCAACCACCAGGTTTTGAGGATAATAAACACCCAGAATGGGTATACAAGCTTGATAAGGCTCTTTATGGGTTGAAACAAGCTCCTAGAGCCTGGTATGAGACATTATCTTACTTTCTTCTGTAAAATAATTTCACTAGAGGCTCCATAGATAAAACCTTATTATTAAGAAGGTGGATCAGCATAAGCTACTTGTTCAAATTTATGTTGATGACATTATATTTACATCTTCTGATCCCCAGTTGTGTGATGATTTTACAAAACTAATGCAAAGGAAGTTTGAAATGAGTGCAATGGGAGAATTACAGTTCTTTCTGGGTTTGCAAATCAAACAAAAGGCTGATGGAATTTCATTCATCAATCCAAATACACAAAAGATCTTTTGGAAAAGTTTGATTTACAAAACTGTAAGCCCTGTTCTACTCCCATGTGCAACACCACACAACTGGAATAGATCAGAAAGGTAAATTTGTTGATGAAACACTTTACAAATGTATGATTGGGTCCTTGATGTACTTAACAGCTTCTAGACCAGATATTATGTTTGCTATATGTGTTTGTGCTAGATTTCAGGCTGCACCTAAGGAGTCTCATTTGATTGCAGTCAAGAGGATCTTTAGATATCTGCAAGGCACTCCATCTCTAGGTTTATGGTATTCTACTAGACATTCTGGTCAATTAGTTGCTTTTTCTGACAGTGACTATGCAGGGTGTAAGTTGACAAAAAAGTCCACTTCTGGAGGATGCCAATTCTTAGGCAACTGCTTGATTTCTTGGCAGAGTAAGAAGCAGACCTCAGTTGCTACATCAACTGCTGAAGCAGAGTACATTGCTGCTGCAAGCCGTACATCTCAGGTACTCTGGCTTCAAAACCAATTATTGGATTATGGCATAACAGAGACTAAGACCCCATTGTTAATGGACAGCTCTTCAGCTCTTTGTATTGTCAAGAATCCTGTCCAGCACTCTAGGACTAAACATATTGAAATCAGACACCATTTTATTAGAGATTGTTTTGAAAAAGGTTTGATTGATCCAAAATTTGTTCCTAGTGCTGATGAGCTTGCAGACATTTTCACTAAGCCCTTGGATAGCACAACTTTCCAAAACCTAATGCTAAGGCTTGGTATGCTGCAGCTAGAATAAGTGACAACTACTGACGATCTCAGCTCACAAGGACTGATGATCATTAGTTTCTTATTGTCATATATAAGTACTAAAGTCATCCTCCCTTCAGAAGTTTTTAAAACTACTGGAGCTTAAGTAACTTCTCAGTACTCAAGTACTTTATCTGTTAAAACAGCTGATGTAGTTACAACAGCTGATGTAGTCACAAAGCTGATGTAGTTACAACAGCTGATGTAGTCACAACAGCTGATGTAGCTACAACTACTGATGTCAGAAATGCAGATAAGTACTGATGACCAATGAAACGTCTGAAACTCGGATCTAAGTCTGATGAGTAAGTGTGGAGGTCAGACTGAAACAGCTGAAAAGCTATGAATTGATGAAAACAGCTGATGAGAAATTCTCTTTAGTCGTTTATACAACCACTGTTTCATTAAAACAACTGAAGCCAAAACTATGTCTTTAGTAGTTTACAACTACTGAAGACTAACACCAAGTCTTCAGCTGTTTACAACAACTGATGACAAAACCACTGTCTTCAGTAGTTTCACAACTACTGATGACAAACACCAGGTCCTCAGTTTACATCATTTGAAGTCAAAACCAAGACCTTTAGTAGTTTCACAACTACTGATGGTTAACACCAAGACTTCAGCTGTTTCAACGTCTGATGGTCAAAACCAAGTCTTCAGTTGTTTTATAACAACTGATGACAACACCACCACTGTCAGTCGTTTTAAACCTCTGAAGGTTAATACCACGTCATCAGTAGTTTCAAACAGCTGATGACCACACCAAAACCTTCAGTAGTTTTCTTTCAGCCTTTTCCTATCCCAACCCTATAAATACATGTCTTCTTCTCAAACGTTCCATTAGCCGTTCTTCTGACCTTCATACTTTCAAAAATGGCAACCATGAGTCTAAAACCCAGACATAATTGCATCGCCTACTCACGAAATCGGCCTTCTGGACAAAGTTTGATCACGCCATAGACCTAATGGCTGATTCTCAGTATAGTACTGCTCTGCTCTTAAACCCGACCATCTACCCAGAGTCACTAAGTCAATTTTGGTCCAAGCCTACGTTCACACTGATGTGCCTTCCGGCCAAATTTCTGTTCGGTCATTGGTCAACCAAAAACAAGTAGAGGTTACACCTGATAGCATTCATCGAGTGCTAAATTTACAAGATGCTACTGCTGTGACTGAGTACCCGGAGGGCACAACTGATATATCCTTCATCAACAATGGGTACGACGGAAATCTTCGAGCTGCTACCATACAAAAGAAGAACTTCCCTGATGCTGAAAGACTAATATTTCATATGGTGAATGTTTTCTTAGCCTCGAAGACATCCTCATGGGATCAAATGTCTTCCCGGTGGCAACAGGTATTATATTCAATTCTAGAACACCACCTTTAAATTTTTCACAAATTGTGTTTCTAGAAATCAAGATCTGCACAAAAACCTATGGGAAACAGATGGCTATTATATACCAGGTTCTGATGGCCATAATTTAAATGAATTACAACTAATGGCCTTGTTGGCCTTGGAGTCCCTGCACCAGCTGTTCTAGCTGAGGTATACTCCAGGCATAACTCCGACCAATCTCTCAAAGAAGCTGCCGTTTGCTCAAACCCAAGCAAAAGGAACCCACAGCTTTAACTGCCAGATCCAAAGTCCCCACAAGCCAAAATCCAAACTCAAACAAGCTAATCAGGGAGATGAGTCCCCTGATGATGCTCCTGTACCACCCAAACAGGATAAACCTACTGGTTCAAACCCTCCAGTAGTGTTAAAGACTCAACCAGCACCAGCCGCACAGGTATCCTCTCAAAAGGATCCTGTTGCAACCACTTCAGGGGAAACCACATTACTGAGACCTCTCTCACTTGAGGAGGTATCATTGAAGAGCATCCCTTTCCCCGGATGCAATCAGCTTCTATCCCCTCTCCACATGCAAATGCCCCTCAAAGCCCAACCATTATAATTGCCAATGTGCTAACTCAGCTGCATGCCTCTCCTCCTCCCCTACAACCACCAACAAAGGGGAGAACAACAGCAATTGAGGATGAGAAGGCACAAGAGAAAACCAAGGAGTTGGAGAAGGAAAAGGAACAACAACTGATCACTTACAAAAGAAAGAAAAGTGCTGGTGATCAAAAGAATGCTAAAGAAAAATCCTTGGAGGAGCTGATAAAAGATGCAGATGAAGCACACAGCCGATCCATGGACAAAATCATTAAGCAACTCTTCAAGCAATATTTTGATACAGCCAAACTAGACAGTGAGATCAGGAGGTTGGAAGTAAATGAAATCCAAAACAGATGGGCTGGGTACAGTGTGCTGGAGAAAGAGAGATTGGAGATCATGATTCGATTCATAGCCAAATATTAGGAAGATGACTGATGGAGATTCGTTCAGGACCAGAGACAGCATTCTCGCTATAGCCACCAGAATCTGTTTGTCTGAGCAATTTCATAAGGGGATAATTATTGAAGCACTTGATGAGGCTGGAGCTGGGAAAAGGCTTGAAATGGCAAAACTCATAAAAGCCAAACTTACAACCAAAATGCTTGAACAACCTTCCCAATCACCCACTCAAAAACAGCCTACCCTCAAATCTCCAACCAATCTCAAAACTCAAATCCAAACATCCTCAACTCTCAAAACCAATTCCTTTACCACAAAAACCAACCCAACCATCATCCAGTGATGCACCTAGAAGGAGGAGAAGGGTGCTGAGGATAGAAGAAGATGAAGAAGAGATTATGAAGATGATAGTCCGCCACTCTCTGCTGTTCTAAGGGTACCAGAACCCAGGAGTCAGCTCATGATCACACCTGACTCACAAAGGGAAATGGTTAGAGTCAAAATAGAAGATGAAGAACAGCAGAAGTAGCACGATGAGCAACTACTGAAGATGGTTGACAAGGAATTTCCCCGGTCATCATCTATACAAGCCATGAAAGGGCATGCTCAGAGGCTGTACACTCTCAGACACACATTTCAGTATAAAAAAAGAGAGAGTGAGAGTATGGCCAGACCCCAAGGTGAGCTCTAGAATACACAAAAGATCCATTCCACATAGATACAATGGTCAGGTTAGAAAAACAATAGACTCTATAATCATGTTGGCCATTGTAGTCTCACCTTGGAAATACTCGATGAATTCAAGAAGGCTCATCAATCAAAAATGACCCCTCAAGCCTTACTGGAAAACAAGATGATCAGAAAGGGGTTATTATATAAAATGCTTGAAGACATTAAGAAGAATGAGCTCCAGTTACTCCTTGAGGGCACCCATCCTGATGAATTTGTCTATAGGGAGATAACTACTGTGGAGTTGAAGAATGGCAGGACTGTAAAGTACCTATCTGAGTACTACGGTCCAGAGTTCTTCTTTGAATGAGGAGTAGAAGAAATCTCCAAGGAGGAACAGGTTGTTCTCCTTGAGGCCTATGTTCGTGAGTCTTACAGACTCGTAAATGGGAAGTAGGTTTCATGGTTGGGATCACAACTCTATGTCCAGATTCCCCAAAACAGAGTTCCCCTCCATACTTAGCCAAACACATGATTAGAAACCTCTTCCTGGCCTGTGCTAATCCGATTCTCTAAAGCTGATCAAGAGAAGTCTTTGCCAACAATAAGTGGGACCTCAATAAAGTTAAAGGTTTTGGCTGCATTGGTTCAGGGGGAGTTTATTGGACCAAAAGAACCAATGAGCTGGATCAGAAAAACCTTTAAGTCCCACAGATGTCACAATAACTGCTGAAGACACAAGTGCTGAAGACAAAGTCTGAAGACACAAGTGCTGAAGACAAAGTCTGAAGACACAAGTGCTGAAGACAAAGTCTGAAGACACAAGTGCTGAAGACAAAGTCTGAAGACACAAGTGCTGAAGACAGTCTGAACACAAGTGCTGAAGACAAAGTCTGAAGACACAAGTGCTGAAGACAAAGTCTGAAGACACAAGTGCTGAAGACAAAGTCTGAAGACACAAGTGCTGAAGACAAAGTCTGAAGACACAAGTGCTGAAGACAGTCTGAAGACAAGTGCTGAAGTTCAAGTCTGAAGACTAAGTGCTGAAGTTTCAGTAGTTTGTCACAACAGCTGAAGAGTACTTCTTCAGTAGTTGTGTTTATCAGTAGTTTTATGTTTTTACTTTCAGTAGTTTTGTAAAACGACTGAAGAGCTTGTTCTTCAGTCGTTGTAGTTTCAGTAGTTTCTTATCAGTAGTTTTATATTTTTTGCTTAGCACTCTCTGATATGTTCTCAGTAGTTGTGAACATTTTAGTAGTTTGTTAAGTGTTAGTTATTTTTGTAATAAATCTGCCAGATGTCACTATCCCGTGATATCAGCAATGATTGCACTCTATATAAGGAGTGTCAACCTAATTGTAATATGTAAATGATTGAGCAGAAACATTTGATATAATTGAAACATTCCTTTTCACAGAAATATATTCTCTCGTTACAACCGTATTTGTTCTTAATGCATACGAATATCATCTTCTTGCTATAATTTGTCTAATTCTTGATCTTATTCTGATGCGTTACACTCTAATCCATCAAACTTGAGATCACTGATCCTGTCAGGAAGATTCACACTTAGAATATTTCTGTTGAGTGTGTGAAACTTCCGAAGCATTCTACTTCAGAACTTGTGCTGTAGATTAAGCCTTGGATGTTTGGGTTGCATCAGCCTCTTCATTAGTCTCTACAGATTCATATGTTGATTGAATCTTTTGTTTGATGGATTCACCAGTTGTTTCTTTTGTCAACTTCTCAAGTTCCTAAGCAACTTCAAATATAACTTTGAGCAAGGGAGCTTCTTCCTTAGCATATGACTTTGGGATAGATTTAAGTCCAGTACTAACTCTCTCTTTGATGTTGATTCGTCTATTCTTTTTTCTTTTAAGAGAGAAGGAAGAACCTAACTTCTTAAGTTGAGTCATCTTTTTTTTGTCAAATTTAATTTTCTTATTCTATCTATTCATAGTCCTTTTGAATTACATCTTCTTCTTTTTTAATTTGTCATATCCATGCTCATTAATAAAGAATTTAGCTTGACTTCAGCTTCAGACAAGGACTCATAATTTTCATTTCATTTTGAGGAGAATGGAATTTGTTGTAAATTGCTGACTATTTGTTTAGAAAGATAAAAGAATCATTAGCTTCTTTAGGCTCATTTTCCCTCCTTTTGGTAGCATTATCTGAAATTCTAGATAACACTAATTGTTTAGAAGAAGGTACATCCAAAGGTTATTATAGTTCTGGTGACTCCTAAAGATTGATAACAATTGACTTTGAAGGTCAATAGTTTCTTGTAGAGTATCCACCTTGGATTCAGTTCGATCGCTCTAGTTGCTATCTATTGAAGAGTACTTAATTACAATTTTGAAACGGCAATTCTTAAATTTTGATCTTGTCGAGATTTAAGTTGATTTTCTAGCTTAATAACTCTATATGTTGAAGCTCTCAATAAACAATTCTCAAATTTAAGAAATGTTTCTCGTTCAACGTAATCCTGTGTTTTTTTCTTGCAAAGCTTTTAGTCTATTAGGCACGATCAAGATTGGTAGCCATCACTTTATAAATCAATTGCATGCTTCCCTCATCCGCATGTGTGTAACTTTTAGGACTAAATAAGGTCCTCCTGGGCCTTACCTCTACACCATCATTATCAGATCTAGTTTCTTGGTACCCTAGATTTCTCTTCTCGAGAGATGGCTCCTTAGAGACATCCTCAAGGTGAGTTGTCATGGTGCAGGTCTTAGAGATGTTGTTTTTGTCATGCTGATCAATAGTAGAGACAACATGTTTCCGTATTAACACTTTCTTCTCTAGAGCCAATCTCTTAAGTTAAAGATATTAGACAGATGTTTCTATACATAATTCAGTCCAACTGTCTGTATAAAATGATGTTATGGAGACAAGTGGATCATTCTGAAAGGGAGTACATACATTTCATCCTAGGTAATAGACAATTGACTTTGAATTTGAGGAGTTGTGTCTATTGGTCTGAGATGTGAACTATTTTCAAATGAGGTTGTTTCTATACATAATTCAGTCCAACTATTTTGTTACCTATTTTCTCTTGTAAAATCTGTTATAGAAACCTTAGGTACATTAAAGAATTAAAAATTCCAGCAGCAATTACAATTTTACAGAGAATAATAAACATAAAGTTTGAAAAGTTGTAAATATGAGAGCTCTAGCTAAATCAAATGAAACTTGATCCCATCCTCCTCAACAGGATAAACTCACTTATTTATTACGCAAATATTTTCCTATTTTACCTATTTTAGCAGCCCCGAAGAAAACCCCTTTCCCATACGGATTGATTGGTTGTTTGGAATCTTTTGAGATGGATTCGAAAATATTAAATAATCTGAATTATTTGCAGTGATGCCAAATCATGTAACAATGATGTTTGGGATTCTTTTGCTTATCTAACAGTTTCGGAAATCAGTTTGCACCTTCTGATGGTGACCAAGGTGGATATCAAGATCGTGAAAGTGCACAAGGAAATGTTCAAGTTGGTCAATTACAACTGTCTTATCCCTCAATTCTCAAAGAGCACATGGCCTTTTTCTTGTTAAATTAACTATGAGAAAATGAATATAATGTTGTTAGAAATCTAAGTTAGATAGTAATTCAGTCATAACTATATCGTTTCGATTAAATCCAACTAAAATTTTAATTTACAAAACTAATTCCCCCCTTGATATCATCTTTCTCTATCCAAACCTACACCCGTTATAGTTCTTTTTTTTATAACTCTCATGTCTAACGGTGCTTTCATCATCAAGAATTGTTACAACAATACTCCACGTATATATAATTATTACATCATGTTGCTCTTTTAAATTGTGTTAAACAATACATAAGGAAATCACTACAAGACTCCACTCGGCATTTTGGAAAAAATAAATAAATATGATGAATAACTAACTCTTAATTAATTTTTAAAGCGTTCATACAAATTAAGTTGAATACTCAAATAAAATTGAAAATGACAGCCTACCGAAACACGAATTTCATCCGCCTAAATTTGAGTGTATGTTTGAATAGAGGGGCAAAAATGAGATAAAAGGGGGAAATAGTTTTGTAAAGAGTACTTTTAATTGGATTTAATTATAATGACATAGTTTTAATTGATTTCGTGTCTAACTTAGATAGATATCTCACAGTATAATATTCACTTTCTATTATAAAGATGATTAGTCATTCGAATAAAACATGGCTGTAGTATCGAGTTGATGACTCAATTAACTTTGTCAAGGTGGTGAAACTAGCACATCAATGATCATCTATAATTTTTTTATAACTTTTATGTTTTAAAAGTTGTATCAGATGTAAACACTAAATAGATAACATTGACTTTTGATAATGTTCAACGTTCCTGCTCAAAGCATTAACAATGACATTTGCATCGCCATATCATATAATATCTCATAATCATAGTTTTTTTTAATTTTATTTTTTGTTAGATGAGGGTCGTATTCTTGTCTAGTATATGGATCATTTGATAAACGTATTCGAGAGTGTTATTATTGAATAAATGGTATGTTTGCCCTGACTTCCATAATGTCTTCATGACATAAGTACAAATAAATCAGTGTGGTTAACTTCAAACTATAGGTTCAAGAGCCACGTGAAATGAAGCATACAATATGCGTTGGAATTGAATCTAGTGACAAAGCTATGATTATGATGCTCCCCTTAGGTAAATGATTCAAGCTACATGTGTTGAATTGTCGGATAATAATTATATCGTAAATCAAAAGTATATTGTATGAGTGTGTGAGTTGTTATTATTAAAAAAAATACACAATATAAAAATAAAATTAGCTATGAATATCACAAATAACCGTTATTTTGATCTAAATTGTTGTCGACAACTCATGAAAACACATTTTATAGGAAGACAAACTCATGAATCACAATGTAACGTCCGACGAAACCATGTTTGATGAAACTTTAGTAATAAAAAACAAACGATTAAGAAAAATAGTCAAAGACGTCGATAGAAAAAAAAAGACTATAAGAACGCTTGGCACTCAAAGTCAAAGACGCCAAACAAGTAACTACTAGTCTGACTTGAAAGTCAAAGTACTTGCAACTTTTGAAATAAAGTTTACTCCGTTTAAATACACGCTTGGCACTCGAAGTCAAATACATAACATGGGGATATAATTAATGTTTTCGGAACCGGATCAGACGTCGAATCGGACGCCTTACTGGTTTGGTGGTAGGACCGTTCGAACTAGTTGGACTAGATTTAACTATATTTTAATTATATATATATGTAATTAAATATAAATAATTTATATATGATTTATATATATTTTTATAGTTATATATAAAACTTAACTATATTTGTACATCCGATATACTAACTGATGGTTTAACACCCCATTTTTACCCATTAAAATTATAAAAAAAACGAAAACCGGTCCGAACCGGTCTGGTTTCCCGATCCGAGTGTCCGACCAGCGGTTCGGGACGAACCGGCCGGTTCGACCAGTTCAAAACGATTTATATCAGACCGGACCGGACCAGCCACCGATTCACGGTCGAACCGGTCGGACCGGCCGGTCCGATCCGGTCTCAACAACATTGAATATAATTAGGTACAAGACTAGTTAATATGATCGGAATAAAGTAGATGCGACAAACTGGGATGAATGATATACATTTGTCAGGATGACTTGGATTGACCTGACACATTTTTCATTAAAACTTTAACTAATTTTAAATATTACGGTATCAAATATGATTACAAACGTACCATTGATTCAACAAAATCGAAATTCCGACCAATTCAAGCCATTTGACGTGTTACCTTTTAAGTTATTTTATTTTAGTTGATACATTTGACCCGTTAACGACAAAACATACCTTACCAGTCTATCCACAAGTAGGTACAAACGCATGCAACCTAGAAGTCGGTAATATAAAAGTAAATGATTAGTGATCCTGGTGCACAAGGTCCTACATGGCGGAGTCTGGGGTGTCGCGCCACTTTGGCCTTGTTATACCCGTCATTTCCCTGAATTTCTGCAAAAAGCGTTTTCCAAGACTAGAACTTGTGACCATCAGTTCACATGGGAACAACCTTACTGTTGCTTCACGGGAACAGTTTAGTGGACTAGAAAAAAACCTGAAACATTCGTCTGATCAAACTCTTCAATCATTTGTTCAGGATGTGAATCGAGGCTGTGTCAATCACACAGTGGCTCTTTTACCAGCAAGTCCAGCTTCTGCTGTAGAAATTCAAGCACATCTTCACGTTTTTGCTGTATAAGCAATTTCCTTAGCCTCCCAAAAGTCAACCTTGGTGGTCTAATTCCTTTTTCAATCATTTCTTCCATTAGCATACACGCTTGAGAAGCATCCTCATTTTCACACAACCCATTAATAAGAACAGAAAATGTATGCAAGCTAGGAACAAACTGTTTTCTTTTCATAAATTTCCAAACATTAAGAGCCATCTCAATATCACCACTCTCACTAAACATCTTTATCATCATAGTATACGTGTCGGCATCAGGGTCACAAAGCTTAATCATCCTTCTAAACACCTTAAATGCCTCATCAGTTTCTTTATGTTCTATCAAATGATTCAAAAGAATGTTGCAAGTTCTTGAATTCGGCTTCACCCCTTTACATTGCATCTCGTTTAAAACCCTATACGCGTTTCTTAGCTTGTTTACTTTACAAAATGCACTAATCAATGCATTGTAAACCGCCACATCAGCACTGACACCATTCTTTTCCATTTCAAGAAACGCATCAACAGCATCTTCAATCTGGTTTTCTATTCCATATGTATGAACCAAAATGCTGTATATGAAAGATGTGGGTTGACAACTGTTGCATTCCATTTCTCTAATAATATCAATAGCCTCATCTACCCTACCTGCTTTACACAAAATATCAACCATGATCCCATATGTCACAATATCGGGTTGACACCTGTCATTAATCATTCCCTGTATATTTCCCTTGCTTTTGGCAAATTGGGTTCCCGACCCCATCCTTCAATTAATATGCTATATGTTTTCTGATCAGGAATAAATCTATCTTTCATGGTGTTGAAAATCTCCTGGGCTTTTCTTATATTTTTGGATTTGCACAAAGCACTTAACAAACCATTAAAAGCTGCTAAATTTGGAGGCGTGTTGTATTTTTCCATGACATTGAATGTGTAGATTGCCTCTTCGACTTTTTGGGCCCTGGCATATTTTCTCATAATTATACAAAAAGTCTCGATATTGAGCAAGTTGTTGGTCCTCATTGTGTTTATAAGATCCCACATAATCTCATATTGTCTTATTTTGGCTAAAGATTCGATCACTGCATGGTAAGCACGGACACTGTGCTGATAATTATGTTGCTTTCCAGCCCAGTCAAAAAATTGGTATGCAAGCATACCTGCATTCTGGAATCTTCTGAGGACTTCTTCTACTGCTTCAGGTGAAGGCCTTAATCCACTTTGGTCAAGTGCGGTTGCAACCCCAAGTTTTGGGGAAGACATTAGAATTTTGCATATTTGATTTGATAGATCAAGTACCTCTTTGTTTGTTTCACTTGAGAAATACATTCGTGCAGTAGTGATATTTCTGAAACTTGATTTTGTAGGGCTGATAAATACTCGGAGCATATTGTCAAGAAGCACCTAGAAAAGTTGATAAGTGTAATTACAATGCTATCAAAAGTTTAGGAGTTTCAACCCTATGAAGTATTAAATTGAGATAACATAAATGAAGAATAATAGTAGAAGTATAACTGTATAAGGTTCTATCTAAAGAGAGAATTAGTCAATTATCAAGCCCACATTTTTCATATCCTAATTCAACTGCATTTTATTTCCATTTTCAGAATGTTTATTGGTCCATGTGCTTCACACATGCAGCTTGTGTTATTTAACTCCATCAAAACATTTTTCCAGTAAATCTGATATAATTATAGATCTTAGAAAACAAACCTAGACCAAAAAAAAATCAACAAATACCCAACTTAGGAATAGAATATGAAGAAGAGGGAATACAGAATAGGGGAAGCACGTATAATTTCATCATTTCTGAGGTTTCCCATTCAGTGAAACATTCATACATCACAGCTTCTTACTTAGGACAATGAACATGAACAATACTTAATTCTAGATCATCATTCACTGGCATGGACGCATAAAGAACATCCATTGCTTTAACTTTGCCATTATAGTTCACAACAAACTCCTTAACTTTTTACCTTCACACCAAGTTCTAGAGTCAGAGCTATACAGAATTACAGATACAGGGTAAACATTCTTGTTCTCTTACTTTCCATTCCAAGAATGGTTCATTTTGTAAGTTCATGATTTTTGAGCAAAAATGACCAAAATTAAACATGATATTTCATTTATCCTTACACTTCAAGTGTTAACATAATAACTAAAGATCTTACATCACGGATGAATTGAATAATGCCCTCATGTTAATTGAATTAAGGTTTGTTATAATGACTGTAGAATATTTCAGCTAGTATATGATTCCTTGCAGAAGTATGGCTTCATAACAATGGTGTCAACAGATATCTAGTCTCATGAGCAACCCAATTCGAGCGCATTAAGCAACAAGTGTTTTGCTTATATAGCTTAGTGATACTCAGTTTGAATCCTACACTAGTAGATGGGTATGCCATACAATGCCTAATTAACTTATGATCATACGTCTAAACTATCTAGTAAGAAGTCGAAACAGCGGCGTGTGAATGGTGATAGAAGCATTTGATCAAACACCTTGTGGGCATATGAATTATTAACCCCATCCCAATAATTTAAGTAAAACTCTGCATTCCGTAAATTTATCTGTAAACCCACATCCATTCCCCATATGTTGTGACAAAAATCTACTAATAAACATTCAATTCAATTCAATTCAATGATAGATATATATTGTAAAATCGAAGCACTTATGAAAGGATAACCTTTTGAAACAGACAAAGGGAAGCAAGTTAGTGATTGCAGAAGTCAGATGCGCATAGAATAGTGGATTGGAGACGCGATTTGAATATCAAATTGTCGACGAACACAAGTTACAAGTCAGAAGGAGATTTCAGTGAAGATTGAATCGAAGGCAATACAGCGATTTAGAATAGTGTTCGCGAACTTCGCTTGAAAAAAGGTAGGATCGAAAAAGCTCGTGCTTAAATGAGACGAGCCGAACTCGAGCTAGGAGTGGCTTGGCTCGTGGCTCGATATTATATATATATATATATATATATATATATATATATATATATATATTATATATATATATTAGAGTAATTACTGTTTTCGTCCCTGAGGTTTGACGAAAATCACGAATTCAGTCAAATAGTTCATTTATTACATTGACGGTCCAGTAGTTTTAAGGTTTGTTTCAATTTCACCCAAGGTGTTAATAGCGTTAGTATTTGATCTGTTAAATCATGTAAAAAAACTATTGTGCCCCTAAATATTAAAAACCCATCCCCATCTTCACCCCTATCACTCATATCTCACACAGTCACACACCCTTTCTCTTATCTTCTTTCTCCTCCCTCCCTCTCTCTCTCGACCACAACCACCACCATCACTCACCACCGCCACCACCTAAAACCTATCGGCCACACCACCACGACTAGACCTGTCGACTACGACCACCACCATCGCTCCCCATCACCACCTAAAACATGTCAGCCACACCACCACGACCTAGACCCGTCGACCACAACCACCGCCATTGCTCACTACCACCACCTAAAACCCGTCGGCAACACCACCACCACCTAAAACCTATCGGGGACACCTTGATTTAGGGTTTCATCTCCATCTTCTTTGAATTGGGGGTTCCATCATCTAAACTTCTTTCGGCCAAAAAGGACTTTGTTACCACCTGTGGCACCTAGAATTCGAAGAGAAAAGGAGAGAGAGAGAGGGAGAGGGAGAGAGAGAGGGAGATGGAGATATGCAGGTTGAGGTGCAGATCTAATAGGTCGGAACAATAAAGGGGTGTTATCCTATAAAGATCTGAAATCTGTGAAGGTGAGATTGTAGGGATCGTCTTTGAAACAATGAGGTGTTCTTTGTTCGTCGGAAAACCGGCCACCACCCATTTCAGTCGGTTCCGACGATTACTAGTGGTGGTTGGTGTGGTGAGCGATGGTGGTTCCGGTGAAAATGATCCACTACCCATTTCAACCATTCTATATGTTGTAGTAGGAGGCGGTGAGCGATCCTCGTGGCGGTGAGCGAACCTTGTGGCAGTGAGCGATGGTGGTTTCGATGAGCGATTGTGGTGGTGAACGAAATAAGATGATTAGATTAGAACAGATGGGGATGATAGTAAGATGGAGATGAGGGTAAGATGATGATGATGTATGGAGGTGGAAGATTTTTTTTTAAATTTTTTAAATTTAATCAAAGGGGTAACATTGTCAATTTACACCAACTTAACAGAATTTTTTTAACAGTGTTAGTGATTTGGGTGAAATTGAAACAAAACTTAAAACTATTGGACCGTCAATATAATAAATAAACTATTGGACTGAACCCGTAATTTTTGTCAAATCTCAGGGACGAAAACAGTAATTTACTCTATATATTATTAACCCAAACCTTAAATCTTCTTCATTTCTTCTCCACTGAATGTTACAGCCGCACACCACCCATCGCAACCACAGCCACCAGCCATCCTGACCAGCCCCTTGTGACCAACCCCTGCAACCAACCCTTGCAATCAGCTCCCTACGGTCTTTAAATTATCTGTTTTTATAATATGACTTAGTTTGTAATTTTGTATTATGGAGATTAGCCATTATGCACTTAGTTTATAATCTGACCCAATTATGCATTTGTTGATTTGTATTTTATTATAATAATGATTCTTCCTAAAATTGAATAAATTTAGAATAATGTTGTTGATTTGTATTTTATCATAATGATGATGTTAATTTGTATTTTATCATAATGTTGTTGTTGTTTGTATTTTAATTGAATGTTGTTGTTGATTTGTAGGATCTAATATATCTTCTAACAAAGAATCAATTGGTGGAGTTGATACCCCTAACAATGATGTTCTTGAGTTAAGTGATGAAGAAAGTGTTAAGCCAACTAAGGATAATGTTGAAGAAATCCCAAACATTAAAGAAGATGGTACAAAACGAAAGTCTACATCTGAAGCTTGGGCTCACTTTATAGACATAAAAGTGAAGAAAGAAGGGAAAATAATCAAGAAACATCGATGCATCCACTGCAAGAAAGCCTATGTACCACAACATTCATGGACCACGTCACATCACTTGCGACACTTGGCTTCATGTACTTACATGAAAAGGTTAAAAAGTACAAAAGGTTTCATTAATTTTCAGTCATCTGGTAGTAATAGTGCATCTGAAATTAATTTAAACGGGGCTTATGATCATATGAAATGTTGAGAAATTATTGCAAAGATGATCATAGTCCATGAGCTACCTTTCTCGTTTGCGGAGTATCTGAGTTAATGAAGTACAACAATCCTTTTTTATCAAAAAGTAAGTACGTTGACAATCAGAAAGGATTGCATAAAATTGGTTGAAGTAGAAAGAGAAAAGCTAAAAAAGGTTTTAAAAATGTTGATATGATCTCTTTTACTGATGATTGTTGGACTTCAAATCAAACTGTTAGGTATATGTGTTTAACAGCTCACTTTGTTGACTATAAATGGAAAATGCAAAAGTGCATGATTGTTTTTAATGAACTTGCACCACCACATAGTGGTGAGGTTATTTATGATGCTATCTTGGAATGTCTAATTAAATAGGGTATTCAAGACAAAATACGTACCATTACTTTAGACAATGCATCTAATAATGATAGGCGCGGCTTCAAATTTGAGGAATACTTTTCAAGGAAAGGGGAAATTGCATTTTGAGGGGATGTTTTTTCATGTAAGGTGTTGTGTTCACATACTAAATTTGGTAGTATAGGATGGTTTAGGAGCAATTTATTGTTGTCTTGTGAAAATTAGAGAATGAGTCACGTATTTGAGAAAGTCTTTGGGTCGCCTTTTGAAGTTTGGGGAAATAGCAATCACTCTTGGTATCCACTCCCGACGATCTATATGCATCGATGTAAAAACTAGATGGAATTCTACACATTGAATGCTTAAATCAACTATTCATTACAAACATGCGTTTCAAGGTTACACGTTAAGAGATTCTAACTTCGAATGGTCTCTCACAAATGAGGAGTGGGCTAGGGCTGAAAAGGTTTGCAAGGTACTTGTAAGGCCCCATTCCCGGGACACTTACAACTGGCCAATCATCGCACATAACACATATATTTACATTTAACCTTCATAATATATCATAGCGGAACATCAAAATAACTTTTCATTTCATTATAAATGTTTTTCCAAGTTAATACAATAATTCATTTCAAAACACCATTTGTTCGCATTACAATGCAAAAACATTAAACAAAAGATGCCATCCAAAATGCCAAGTAGCTACCCCGCGCCATCCTCAGCAATGCTCACCTGCCAACTAAAAAATGCATAAAAAGTCAGCGTTACTGAGTGAGTTCTAGTTTTATAAAAACACTGCATTACCTTCCATTCATTAAAAACATTTTCATTATTATCGCACGTGATCACACATCATACATACATCAAGGTAATCATTATTATCTTCATCATCGTTCGTTAGTACATTTCGCACATCAGGTATTTATCGCACATATCGCACGTATCGCACATATCGCACATATCGCACGTATCGCACCTGTCGCACGTATCTCACATATTGCACGTATCGCACACATCGCACATATCGCACGTATGGAGTGGTCACTAGGACAGACTCCCCCAGTGTGTGTGTGTGAACTCTTATGGGTTAGCCAAGATTGCACGCTGTAAATAGATATACACATAGTAATTAGGAAATCGCACGTTATTGGAGCAATCACCAAGACTGAACTCTTACTGTGTGTATGAACCCTCATAAGTTAGCCAAAATCGCACGCTGTAGACACACACAAGGTAACAACTCTCAATGAGTTGTGAACTTCCCTTCATATGCTTGCAAGGCTTTTCATCACTTTCTCTTTCATTCATTAATGCATGCATTCATTGTTTCGTTTCTCTTTCATTGTCTTCCACTTTACGTTACATAATACTTTCATTTCCTTCATTAACATTCAACGTAAAGTCACGGGAAGACAAACATACATAAACAGTAACATCAGCAAGATCATGCAAATCTTCATACATATCAACATGCATACATAACATACATCACACATACCATCATGCATAACATCATCAATCGCACATCATCAATCTCACATCATCAATCACACATCATCATACAGGGCATCATACATACATATCATACATCATCAAATCATATCATACATCATCATACCATGCCCATCGTAACAGCTATGACCTCAAAAAGTCAACTTACATAGCCCCTGGGAACATCCCAAGTCAAAGCCTAATTTCACATCATCTTCGTCATCATCATCTCATCTTATATCATTCATGCCCATTACATCATGTTTGACCTCAAAAAGTCAACTTACATAGCCCCGGGAACATCCCAAGTCAAAGCCTAAATTTCACTTTTTCCCTAAACGTCAGAAAAATTTCTAAGTGTTTATCCACATTTGCGTTTTTCGTTCATCCGCATTTCTTTTACTCATCCGCATTTGTCATCCGCATTTCTTTTACTCATCTGCATTTGTTCATCCGCATTGACTTTGTTCATTCGCATTTTCTCAGTCGCATGAACTTACTCATCCGCATTGTTCATCCGCATTTCCTCAGTCGCATGAACTTACTCATCTGCATTTGTTCATACGCATTTCCCACTACTCATCCGCATTTCTCTTACTTGGTGGTCAATGCTCATCCACATTAACTATTCATCTGCATTTCCCCAATACTCATCCGCATTTCTCTTACTTAGTGGTCAATGCTCATCCGTATTAACTGTTCATCCGCATTTGTGGTTCAATCGCATGAACCTCTCATCTGCATTGACTTTCCATCCGCATTAACTTTCTATCCGCATTGACTTTCCATCCGTATTGACTTTCATCCACATTGACTTTCCATCCGCATTTGTCTACACTTAAGCAGTTTTTTTCTAAACTTAGGCGTATGAACTACTGTTTGGGCGTATGAGCAGCCTAGGGCACACTATTCATCAGATTCAGTCCCCAAATCTCATCTTTCATGTTCTAAGCTTGAATCATGCATTCTAACCCTTAGAAACACAACCATAACATCATCAAGCATAAACATCGTCCAAAATCACACCAAACCCGTAACATACACACCTTCAAACATACGGGTATAAAACCCAGATTTATAAAAGCATACATTTATGCATTTCTATCCCCCAAAACAGTTAAAAATCAGTAAAAGAGGGGTCATAGAACTCACCTTTGCAGCTCTTGAGTATGGCTTCTTCCAAACTCATTTGCAATTGAGTTCAACCGCCTTGAATTCAACTTTTCAGCTTGATCTTCTTCAAACCCAAGAGCTTTTCTTTCTCTCTCTTGGAAATCGAAGATCTTGGTGTTGTGAGAAGGGAGTGGGCGACCATGCCGAATTTACACCCACTTTCAAAACTTTTTGTCCTTTTGACACTCTTTACCCCTCAACTTGGGTAAAATTTCTTTTCTTTTTTTTCTTCACTTTATTCTTTCTTTCTTTGACTTTTAAAAAAATAACCGGGCGTTACAAGTCCACCCCCGTTATATAGGTTTCGTCCCCAAAACCTGTTATTCCTTAAACAATCGTGGGTAATGTTGTCTCATCTCTTCTTCCTGTGCTTCCACTGTACACGCACAAAGGAAACCACTTTATTCCTCAACTTCTTCTCCCTACGATCAATGATCGCCACTGGTTTCTCCATATAATTGAGCTGTTCGTCTACCTCGATATCCTCCAGTGGTACAACCATATCCTCGTCTGCTAACATTTCCTCAGATGAGATACATGGAATGTCAGATGAATTCCACTTAACTCATCAGGTAACTCCAATCTATTGGTCACCTCTCCTGCTCTAGCAATGATTTGGAAAGGCCTTATGTATCTTGGCTAAATATGGTGCACTTCATCTCGTATAGATAGTGCCTTCATGTCTTTAACGCAAAGACCACGACTGCTAGCTCTAAGTCGGGAGTGGGATAATTGTCCTCATGAACTTCCAACTATCGGGATGCATAGGCTATAACCTTTCTTCTCTGCATCAACACACATCCCATCCCTGAGTAGGAAGTATCAGAATAAACCACCAAATCTTCGCTTCCACCTTTGTTGGGTCCACCATAATCCTACCGGGATTCATTACATGACCCAAAAACTGAACCTCGCGCAACTAAAACGCGCACTTGGAGAATTTAGCATACAACCTCTCTTTTCTCAAAGTCTCCAACACCTCTCGAATGTGTCCGACATGCTCATCCCCACTCTTGGAATAGATCAAGATATCATCGATAAACAAAATCACTGATTTATCCAATATCGGCTGATACTCTCGATTCATCTCGTCTATAAAAGCAGCTGGCACGTTGGTCAAACCAAAAGACATAACAAGAAACTCGTAGTGTCCCTAACGCGTGCGAAAAGCTGTTTTAGGAATATCGTGCTCTTAAACCTTCATCTGATGGTAGCCAGATCGAAGATCTATCCTTGAGAACCATCTGGCACCTTCAAGCTGATCAAATAGGTCATCAAACCTTGGAAAGGGTACCGGTTCTTCACTGTTAACTTATTCAGCTCACGATAGTCGATACATGTAACACCCAGTTATTTATCTATGTTGAAGCCGACGAAAGATAAAGAAATAAAGTCCTAAGTTGAGGGACCAAACTCACCAACGAAAGAAAGGCGGGTGAGTGGGGGTATATAAAGGGAGAGGGCAGCCCTTACCCTCTCCCCACACCCACATTTTCAGCCATCAAAGAGGGGAAGAGAGAAAGAAGAGGAAAAGGGAGAAAAGGTTGGTTCAGGTAGATTCAAGCGGGCAAAATCGTCGTGTAGCAAATCAAACCGAAGCTCTACTTCTCGGTGTCGTTTGTGTGAGTTTTAGGACCCCACTTTTACTTGTTTTCAAACGATTTTGGCCTGGAAAGCATAGAAAACCCGTTTTTGTATGTGTATGTATTGACCCATTTAGGTGTGTTGCGTGTGATGCGTTTAGAGTTTGTTTCCGGACTTGTGTGTGCTTGAATGGTGTCGTGGTATGCATCCCTAAGGTTTAGGATGGTTGATTTGGGCTTAGAATGAGTTTAGATGTGTTTGGAAGTCGAAAAGTGCAGTTTGCGTTCGCTGGAACTGCATTCTATATCAGCTAGGGCTAGGCGACCGACTGGAGGCCGAATGGGGCCATACGGCCGAATAGGGTGCAATTGGCGTCCATTCGCACGATTGAGGTCCATTCGTACGATTGAAGGTCCAGTCGCATAAGTGCTCATCCGCATTAGTCCCATTTGCATGAGGTCCAACTGCATCAGTCCATTCGCACGATTGGGTGTTCATTCGCATGAGTGCTCATCCGCATTGGTTCATTCGCATGATGTTCAGTCGCATGGAGGCCATGCGACTGAAGGGTGTCCATACGACTGAATAGGGCTGTTGCACTCGAAGGAAAGTGTAGTTTGACTTCTGACTTTCGGGGGAAAGTGCAGACATAAGTTTTGATGTGAAGGTTCCCATAAGAGCATGTAAGATGACGATTGAGGCCTTAGAGAGCATGTTGGGCATCATGATGATGATGTTGCATGTAAAAGCATGTTATGTATGTATAATGTTGCCCTGTATGATGATGATGACTGTGTATGGTATGTTCCTTATTATGATGTATGTTTATCTTTCTTGTGGCTTTACGTGTCATGTTAATGAATGAATGAAGTATTATGTAACGTAAAGTAAAAGATAATGAAAGAGGAACATGAAGTAAGAATGCATGCATTATTGAATGATGAATGAATGAAGGAAAGGCTTGCAAGCACATATATGAGGTGAGCAACCGTGTTGTTGCAACAGACTCGGATAGCATACATACGTACATACATACGTACATACATACGTACATACATACGTACATACATACGTACATACATACGTACATACATACGTACATACATACGTACATACATACGTACATACATACGTACATACATACGTACACACATACGTACATACATACGTACATACATACGTACATACATACGTACACCAACGTACATACATACGTACATACATACTCATACATACACATATACGTACATACATACGTACATACATACGTACATACATACTACATACATACGTACATACATACGTACATACATACGTACATACATACGTACATACATACGTACATACAACGTACCTACATACGTACATACATACGTACCTACATACTACATACATACGTACATACATACGTACATACATACGTACATACATACGTACATACACACATACATACACCTATTGACAGTCAAACACCTATTGACAGTTATTGTTAAGCATTAATGATATGTATAAAGCATATAGAAATGTTCGGTCGGTTCGGGTTGTATCGGTTCGGTCGTGGGTAACACACACACAATCACACACGTATCAGATCTTATGTAGATCCAAGTACCAGAAGGAGTCGTCATTGCTAATGACATTTGTGTAAAGATCCCATTGTTATAAGAGAAAGTACTTGTGAAATAATTGTAATCATAAATGAGTCGTTGATAATTGTAAAACGTTAGGTTGATTTAAATTGGAATAGTATCCGCATGTTTACCTTATTATCACATGACACTTTTATTGATGTTACCTTATTATCACATGACATTCAAGAAGGGAATTCACACACATAGCATCATCAGTCACACAACAGGACCAGACACTCGACTCAACATTCCATTCGTATGAATCAACCTTCAAGCGTACGAATCAACTTCATTCGTCTGACTGAACCTTCATTCGCACGACTGTCATTCAGCCGTGCCACACAACACTCAATCGCACGACTTAACCTCCATACGCACGAATCAACCTTCATTCGTACGAATCAGCTACATTCGTATGACTGAACCTTCATTCGTACGTTTGGCCTTCAGTCGTGTGACGCACGCACAATCACATACATCCATTCGGTCGCATGACTCCATGCACACAATGTGTTCATCCGCATTGACTCATCGC
>CM046443.1:35623980-35683980 GCA_025506515.1 Flaveria trinervia | reverse complement strand
CGTGATAAATGATTCATATAACAAAGATGATAACATTGTATGCAATTCCCACAACCTGGGAACAAGTTACAAAGTATAAGGTTGTTCGAAACAAATGTTTTCAAAATGACAAAGTTTAGCCACAAAAATCATCCTAGGATCTCCACTAAGGCAGCACACCTAGATCTTCAATTAGCATGATCACCTGAAAAGATATGCTCAAAATGGTCAACAAAATTATTGGTGAGCTCGCAGGTTTAATGTAAATAAGTATTGATGCTGTATAAAGTTGTTGCAGAATACCGTGCATACAATTATAAGTAAGCAAAATCACATGACAAGAGCTTTACAACCAAACCTAACGACGTACACAAAGAATCTTATCGGAATATATTCACCCAAGGCCCGTTCCTGGCATCTGTTGGTACTAACTAGTATACCAACACGAGGGTGGGGGTGTCAACCCAAGTAGTACTACCAATACCTATCCGTTGGTTCCATACTAGAATTAAATGGTTGTAAGAAAGAACCACACAACAGACTCAAGCATGTATCAGATAAGTACTCACAAAATAGTAGCACGTTGATTCCAAGTATGTAAATTGTATGTATGTAGTACAGCATAGAAAACGGGCGAGCATACTTTTCCCCCATGTTTGTAAATGTTTGTAAAGTAGTGTAAGCATAAAAAGGGGCCACAAACTCACATGTTAAGTGGTAAGTATTAATGATCAAGATTCCCAATAGTTGTATGCAATAAACGGTCAAACACCTATTGACAGTTATTGCTAAGCATTATTGATATGTATAATGTACATAGTAATGTTCAGTCGGTTCGGGTTGTATCGGTTCGGTCGTGGGTAAAACACTCACAAGCAGACACACGTATCAGATCTTATGTAGACCCAAGTACTAAGAGTAGTCATCATTGCTTATGACATCCGTATAAAGATCCCACTGTTATAAAAGATAGCACTTGTTAAATATTTGTAGTTCCAAATGGGTTGTCGATAATTGTAAAATGTTATGTTGATTTCAACTGAAATAGTATGTGCATGTTGATAGCGTTGACTTCAATCTTTGTGGTCAAGCAATGACACTTTTACTGATGTTATCTTATCATCATCAGACGTTCAAGAAGGGAATTCACACACACAGCATCGCCAGTCACACAACAGGATCAGACGCTCGACATAACACTCCATTCGTACAAATCAACCTTCAATCGTACAAATCAGCTTCATTGGCACGATTGAACCTTCATTCGTTCGACTGGCATTCAGTCATACCACACAACACCCAATCGCATGACTTAACCTCCATACGCACGAATCAACCCTCAATCGTACGAATTAGCTTCATTCGTACGACTGAACCTTCATTCGTACGATTGGCCTTCAGTCGTGTGATACACGCACAGTAGCATGCATTCATTCATCCGCATTGACTCAATCGTACACACATTCATCCGCATTGACTCAATCGCACACACACTCATCCGCATTGACTCAATCGCACACACATTCATTTGATCGCACAACTCAGTTGCATGACATCCCTAGTCGCACGATTCAGTCGCCTGAAAGACACAGTCGCATGACTCAGTCGCACGACTCACCCAGTCGCACGGCTCAGTCGCATGACAGACCCAGTCGCCAGAACTGCAGGTTCGCGACTGCTAAAGTGCAGAGTAGCCTTTGGCTGCCCCAAGCACGGGTTTTACGCAACAAGGACTTCCAGAATCACTCAACAAACACACCTAAACAAGAAGCCACGCAGAAAGTCACCACACGCACCCACACGACCTCTTGTGTTCGAATTGACCCGACACCCGAAACCCTAGAAATGGACAACAGTAAAACGAGCAAGAAATGGACAACCAAGGTTGTCTACCTACAAGGATGGAGTAGACTAGGTTGTAGGCGAAACCTAGACGAAGAAAACGAGACCAAATGGAGCGATTTTGGTGCAAAAGTGAAGAAGATAGGTGAAAAAGAAGAAAGTGAAGAAGAAATGGAGAAGATGAAGAAAATGTCTAGGAATGGGGTTTTTATACCTATCCCAGGTTTGCAAAATGTCAATTTTAGTCCCTGCACTTAGTCCCCGAGTTTCCAAAGTTTGTTTCGGTTGAAAACGACTTTAAGCGTATTGGTTATATTAATGTTAAAAGTGTGTTTAATGGTAATTGATGGCTTAAAATGGTTTTATTAATGACAATGGTTATAATTAAAATGATATATTTGGTGATAATGGTGATGAAATTTATAAAAGGTTTAGGCTTAGCACACGTTCACGAAGGAAGTACAGGCACAAGGGTAATAAAGCAAACATGATTTCTTAAAACAGGAGTTCATGAAGAAGAGGAAGAATAATTAAAATAATTCTATGGTTAATTATGTTGTTCGACGGACCTTAAGGTGACGGATGTCACAGTGTGGGTGCGTGTGGTGTCTTTCTGCGTGTGCTCCTTGTTTGTGTGTGGTTGTTGTGTGATTCTGGAAGTCCTTGTTGTGTACCCGTGCTCGGGGCAGCCGAAGGCCGCTCTGCACTTCAGTAGTTGCGAACCTGCAGTTCAGACGACTGAGTCTGTCATGCGACTAAGTCGTGCGACTGAGTCATGTGACTGTGTCATTCGGGCGACTGAATTGTGCGACTAGGGATGTCATGCAACTGAGTTGTGAGATCAAATGAGTGTGTGTGCGATTGAGTCAATGTGGATGAATGTGTGTGCGATTGAGTCAATGTGGATGAATGTGTGTGCGATTGAGTCAATGCAGATGAAGGAATGTATGCGACTGTGCGTGTATCGCACGACTGAAAGCCAATCATACGAATGAAGGTTCAGTCGTACGAATGTAGCTGATTCGTACGAATGAAGGTTGATTCGTGCGTATGGAGGTTAAGTCGTGCGATTGGGAGTTGTGTGGTACGACTGAATGCCAGTCGTGCGAATGAAGGTTCAATCGTGTGAATGAAGCTGTTTCGTACGATTGAAGGTTGATTCGTACGAATGGAGTGTTGAGTCGAGCGTCTGGTCCTGTTGTGTGTCTGATGATGTGTGTGTGTGTGAATTTCCTTCCTGAATGTCTTGTGATGATAAGGTAACATCAATAAAAGTGTCATTGCCTGACCATAAAGATTAAAGTCAACGCTATCAACATGCACATACTATTTCA
Source organism: Flaveria trinervia (assembly GCA_025506515.1). Classification (NCBI taxonomy): domain Eukaryota; kingdom Viridiplantae; phylum Streptophyta; class Magnoliopsida; order Asterales; family Asteraceae; genus Flaveria; species Flaveria trinervia. Next base: position 35,680,825 of record CM046443.1, on the reverse strand, counting down.
ATTTAAATCATCCTAACATTTTACAATTATCAACAACCCATTTGGGACCACAAACCCATTTGGGACCACAATTATTTAACAAGTACTATCTTTTATAACAATGGGATCTTTATACGGATGTCATTAGCAATGACGACTACTCTTGTACTTGGATCTACATAAGATTTGATACGTGTGTCCGCTTGTGTGTGTGCTACCCATGACCGAACAGATACAACCCGAACCGACCAACATTACTATATGCTTTATACACGTCATTAATGCTAAACAATAACTGTTGGACCAAAAGAACCAATGAGCCAAGATCAGAAAACCTCCAAGTCCCACATGGTATCACAACAGCTGCTGAAAGCCTCATCAGTAGTTTGACAAGTGCTGAAGACTTCAACAGCTGAAGATCAAGTGCTGAAGACCTCAACAGCTGAAGAACTAAAGTGCTGAAGTACAACAGCTGAAGAACACAAGTGCTGAAGCTGAAAGACCAAAGTACTGAAGTACAACAGCTGAAGAGTTTACAAGTGCTGAAGATCAACACTGATGTACAAAGTCTGAAGACAAAGACTGAAGACATCAGCTGATGATATCTACTGAAGTCATCAGCTGATGAAACACCTGAAGGTCAAAGTCTGAAGATCAAGTACTGAAGCCTCAGTAGTTTGTCACAACTACTGAAGAGTACTTCTTCAGTAGTTGTGATATCAGTAGTTTTATATTTTTATTTCAGTAGTTTTGTAAAACGACTGAAGAGCTTGTTCTTCAGTCGTTGTAGCTTCAGTAGTTTTATATTTTGTACTTAACATGCTGATATGTTCTCAGTAGTTGTGAACATTTCAGTAGTTTGTTAAGAATTAGTTATTTTTGTATTAGATCTGCCAGTTGTCACTTTCCGTGATAACAGCAGTGATTGTTGCACTCTATATAAGGAGTGACAACTTATTGTAACGATGATGAATGAATGGAATGAACGAATGATTTGATTAGAAATATTCTACATCTATAAACATTCCTTGAAATCAGAAATATATATTCTCTCCCTATAACCGTATGCGCCCTTAATGCATACAAGTATCGATTGCTTGCTACGATTTGTCTAATTCCTGTTTGTATTCCGCTGCTTTGAATCCTAATACATCAAACTTGTGATCGCTGATCCTGTCAAATGGTATCAGAGCAGGTTAATCATTGATCGATCTAAAAATGGTTCATTGAAACTGCTATTCAAGATCTAAGTTTGATTGAATTAGCTTTTGTTTTTGCAAGAAACGGTTATAGAGATTGAATTTTCTGTATTTCTGCTCATTCATCCTGAGATCTTTTCTTGGTTCTCATTGAGTTTGTTGTGGTCTGTCTAAAACTTTTAAAAGCTTGAACTAAATTGTTTTTGAACTGAAAATGACTACTCCCTCCAATGATCCTCATAATACTGGTTCCTCAACCAAGCCACCAATGCTGGTTAGGAATGAGTATAACATATGGCAAAGACATATGCTCCATCACCTGTCTGTTAACAGCGCAGGGTGTTGGACATCAGTGGTACATGGTCCACACAAGCCTACGGTAAATAACCGGAACCAATCAAATGGTTCCGAAGAGGAGGGAGCAATACTCAGATGAGGATAAGAAGTTGCTTGAAATTGATGCAAAAGCCCATGGAATTCTGGCCATGGCACTGCCAATGAAATCTATTCTGGCTAATGCATCATGAAACTGCCCATGACCTCTGGAACGCCTTGAAAGAACAATTTGGAGGAACAGATGAGGTCTTGGCAAATAATAGAGGAATTCTTGCCCAACTATATGAGACATTCTCTCATAGAAAGGGTGAGACACTGACTCAACAATATGAGCGGTTCTCTTGTTTGATCTTTGAACTAAAAATGGTCAAACTTGAATACACCAATATTCAGATGAATAACAGATTTTTCAGATCACTGCCTGAGAGATGGGACACATATACTATTGTCCTACGCTCCAGTGCAAGTTTGGACAAACTATCTCTCACCCAACTCCATGGGAAACTGCTCACTTTTGAGAGAGAGATAGAACAGAAGAGAAAGCTGTCTTCATCTGGAAAGCTCACTGAAGACTTTGTACAAGGCAACACTGCCTTGGTGGGTCATGAGTCAGAATATGCTTCATCTGAATGCCAGTATGATGAGCATATTAATTTCTCTTCAAGCACTTCTGATTCTGCATTTGTGAGTGTTGATGGTCAGTTTACTGGGTGTAATAATGACAATCTATGTTTCATTATGGATGATCTCAAGGGGATTGCTGATGATGACTTAGAAGAGATGGATATTTTGAGCCAAATGGCCTTGATAAATATCAGATCTCAGAAGTTCTATAAAAGAACTGGAAGAAAATTCCCAGGACTCTCTGGCAAAACCAAAGTTGGTTTTGACAAGAGCAAGTTGAGGTGTCACAAATGCCAAAGGCTTGGACACTTTGCAAGAGAGTGTAGATCAACTGGATCTAACTCCACTGCACCCTTTGTGACTTTTCCTGGCAAAAGTCAACAACACAGAGGGCAACATCCTGTCACCTCTAGTCATCATTCTCAACAACAATCTCCGGCATATTTTGTTCTCAGGGTCAAATGCCATATCCGTACCCTTGTTATTACATGCCACAGTCAAATCAAGTTCAAGTTCCTATGGCACCACAACCTCATGCACTATCAGAACCTCAGCCATCCCAATCTCATCAACAACCTCAATCTCAACAACACAGCTTCTTCACCCCAGGAGTTGTTGACTGGAGCAGTTTACCAGATGACTTGTCTGGTCATGATCAACTGTTCTCAGGTGCTGGTCAACATGGTGGTGACAGTCCTTTTGGAATCTAGCTCTTATGGCTTTGGAGTGTGCTGATACTTCATTTTCTAATGCCTCTACACCTCAGGTATCACAGGTATCCTCTGAGGCAAAAGCCAAATTATGTTCTGAACCATGCATAGCAGCATTTGTTTCCATTAGAGAAGCAAATGTAGCTCTAATTAATAAGAACATTGAGCTAGAACAAATAATTTCCAAAAACAAAGCTGAGTTTGAGTTTGTGCTCAAAGATAAAAATGATGAGATTTATAAACTGAATTGCCAAATAATTGATGATAAGGCTAGAGAAGAAGTACTTCTAGAGAAGTACAAAGATCTCAAAGAAACCCTTGCAGTTACCCAGGTCGAGTGTGATAGATGGGTACAATCATGCAAAGGTTTGAAATGCTTCTTAGTAAGCAATCTGCTTCAAATGTGAAGTTTGGAATTGGTTACAATCACACTGCTCCACCTACAGATTTTACCCCAAGAGCAGAGGTAGAATCTGATGGTGAGAGTGATAACCAATCCATCACATCATGTGATCTACCTTCTGATACAGCACAATCAGAAGTAGCAGTCAAGCATCAAGCCCTCTTTGAACCTATCAGCTGATGTTGATGGTTCAAATGCTGACATTCACATGATTAATGAGTTGATCAACTCAGGAGTTAATTCTGAAGGTCCTGAAAGGACTAGAGAGCAGGATTTAACACCTGAAGTTCAAACTTCAACTGCTGTCAGTACTGAAGAGAAGAAAACTGGCAGTAGAAAGAGTTTGAAGACTACTAAAGAGGCTGTCAAGAAAGCAAACAATGCTTCCAAAGCATTAAAGAACAAGTCTTCTGTTGCTTCACCTCTTTAGTTGATAATCAACCTAAGATGAAGAAGAAACCATGTGAAGTATGTGGTTTGTTCAATCATCTTACAGATGATTGTTGGTACAAAAGAGGTTCCAAACTCAAACAAAAAAAGAAGAAATTAATGAGAAAATGGTAAAAATGAAAACTGAGTTTGAGACCACATTTGTATCAGCAACATCAAAACCTGTAACCCTTAAGTCATCAAAGAAATCCAAAAAGGAAGGGGTTAAACAGGTGACAGCTGAGGGTGCTCAGAAGAAAACGGTGCAACATAGGAAACTATCAAACTCCACTAGCAATGTGTCTGATGAGCTGAAAGCTTTATCACAAAATCAGACACAGCTGGTGATGATGGTACAACATCTATTGGGTAGAGTTAACCAACTAGATTCTCCTATGTTGAAACCACAGAAAAGGAGGTCCAAGCCAAAGGATTCCTCTTCTACACCATCCTCTTCCTCTCAGGCTGTTGTTTCAAATAAACCTGTTAGTTTACCATCTATTGATGAGACCAAGCCCAAAACCAAAAGGTTTGGGTCTCTAAAACTAACTAATGTTTATTTTTGCAGGGTTCTTCAACATGTCAAAGTAGCATCTGGTATGTAGACAGTGGGGGATCTATGCACATGACTGGGAACACTCTCTTCTTCATGACTACTCTGAAGGAAAGAAGGGATTTGTCTCTTTTGGCAATGATGCTAGGGGTTACATCATCGATAAGGGCTTTGTCTCCAATGGAGAAATCAAATTTGATGATGTCAATCATGTGGAAAATCTCAAGTACAATCTCTTGAGTGTCAGTCAAATGTGTGATAAAGGCCATGTTGCCCTTTTCACCAGTCAAAACTGTAGGATTCTGTCATCCAAAGTTTTGCATTTGATTGACAAGGTGTGGATGATCACACTCTCCTGAAAGCCAACAGGATAGGAAGAGTGTATGCCTTAGATCTTTCTAAGAAGATAGATCTCAAAGGCAATCCTTGCCTATTTTCCAAAGCTCTTCTCAAGAATCTAACTGTGGCACAGGAGGCTTGGTCATGTTAATCTCAAAAACAAGAATCAGCTTACCCACAATAGTTTAGTCAGAGGCTTACCAATAAAGGAGTTCCACTGTGATGAAACCTGCACTGCTTGTTTAAAAGGAAAACAACACAAAGTCTCATTCCTTCTATTGAAGTGCCAAGTCCACTGCCTGCTTGCAATTACTGCATATGGATCTATTTGGTCCTGTGAGAGTAATGAGCATGGCAAAGAAGAAATACTGTCTGGTAATTGTGGATGATTACTCCAGATTTGTATGGACTTTCTTTCTACATTCAAAGGATGAGGCTGCTCAGAAGATTATTCACTTTGTGCTGTACATTGAGAAGCAGTATTCCCTTCCAGTCAAGTGTATTAGGAGTGACAATGGAACTGAGTTCAGAAATCATACACTTGATGACTTCTATCTTTCAAAGGGAATCAAAAGGCAGTTCAGCATTCCAAGGACTCCAGAACAAAATGGAGTAGTGGAGAGAAAGAACAGGACCCTCATTGAAGCTGCAAGGTCCATGCTGGCTGACTCAGGTTTGCCACTGACCTTTTGGGCTGAAGCTGTCAACACAGCTTGTTATGTGCAAAATAGAGTTTTAGTAAATCAGAGGTTGATGAAGACTCCATATGAAGTTCTCCATCATTTGGCTCCTCTGATTTCATTTTTCAAAGCATTTGGGTGTCCCTGTTTTATTCTCAACACAAAGGATCAACTCCATAAATTTGATCCTAAGGTGGATGCAGGGTACTTTGTTGGTTATTCATCTACTTGCAAGGCATACAGAGTCTTCAACTGCAGAACAAAGATGGTTGAAGAAACTCTACATGTTAAGTTTAATGAATCTCCAAAGGACAAGATTCCACAAAGTCCTGTGGAGTTATTTGATTTGGACATACTGCAATATGTTCCTTATCAAACTCCTGCTGTTGCTCCTGTCAACAGTTCACCACCTGGTGGTAGCTGATGATGATGATGATTGCAGTACTCACCTCTTCAGGTTTAGTGATCAGCTGCCTGACTCAGCTAGCCCTGATGTTCCTGTAGCTCCAGTATCACCATCCACAACAAATGCTGATGAGATCTCTTCGAATTCAACTTCCTTTGAATTACCATCCACTGATTGGTTTCAAGGAAATGATTCACCATCACCATCTGTTGCTGCTGAGCTGGCTACAAACACTTGCATAGATCTCATTGTGTATCAAGATCTGAAGAATCACCCTATGTCTCAAATCATTGGTGATATCACTGCTGGAGTATCAACAAGAAGTCAATTGTCAAATTTCTGCTTCTATGCTCTCTTCATCAGTCAGCAAGAGCCAAAGAATTATCACATTGCTTTAAAGGACAATGGATGGGTTGATGCCATGCAGCTTGAGCTTCTTCAGTTCAAGAAACAGCAAGTGTGGGAACTGGTCCTCTACCTCCAGGTAAGTGTGCAATAGGAACTAAATGGGTGTTTAGGAACAAAACTGATGAAAATGGGCTTATTGTTAAGAACAAGGCCAGACTGGTTGTTCAGGGGTTTGCACAAGCAGAAGGTATTGATTATGATGAAACCTTTGCCCCTATAGCCAGACTGGAAGCAATTCGATTGTTTTTAGCTTATGCTGCTTATCAAAACCTTAAAGTTTTTCAAATGGATGTCAAAAGTGCATTTTTGTATGGAAAAATTAAAGAAGAGGTTTATGTATGTCAACCTCCAGGCTTGAGGACAATAAACATCCTAATTGGGTGTATAAGCTTGATAAAGCTCTTTATGGGTTAAAACAAGCTCCCAGAGCCTGGTGTGAGACATTATCAAACTTTCTTCTGGAAAACAATTTCACTAGAGGCTCCATAGATAAGACTTTATTCATTAAGAAAGCTGGGCAGCATAATCTACTTGTTCAAATTTATGTAGATGATATCATTTTTGCATCCTCTGATCCAAAGTTGTGTGATGCCTTTACAAAGTTGATGCAACAGAAGTTTGAAATGAGTGCCATGGGGAATTACAGTTCTTTCTGGGGTTACAAATCAAACAAAAGGCTGATGGAATTTTTATCATCAGTCCAATATACAAAAGATCTTTTGCAAAAGTTTGATTTACAAAACTGTAAGCCTTGTTCTACTCCCATGGGCAGCACCACACAACTGGACACAGATCAGAAAGGTAAAGTGGTTGATGAAACACTTTACAGATGTATGATTGGGTCTTGATGTATTTAACAGCTTCTAGACCAGATATTATGTTTGCTACATGTGTTTGTGCTAGATTTCAGGCTGCACCTAAAGAGTCTCATCTGATTGCAGTCAAGAGGATCTTTAGATATCTGCAAGGCACTCCATCTCTAGGTTTATGGTATTCTACCAGACATTCTGGTAAATTAGTGCTTTTTTTAACAGTGACTATGCAGGGTGTAAGTTGACCAGGAAATCAACTCTGGGGATGTCAATTCCTAGGCAACTGCTTGATTTCTTGGCAGAGCAAGAAAAAGACCCAGTTGCTACATCCACTGCTGAAGCAGAGTACATTGCTGTTGCAAGTTGTACATCTCAGGTACTCTGGCTTCAAACCAACTTTTGGATTATGGCATTACAGAGACTAAGACTCCATTGTTAATGGATAGTGCTTCAGCTCTTTGCATTGTCAAAAATCCAGTCCAGCACTCTAGGACCCAACATATAGAGATCAGACATCATTTTATAAGGGATTGTTTTGAAAAAGGTCTGATTGATCCTAAGTTTGTGCCTAGTGCTGATGAGCTTGCAGACATTTTTACTAAGCCTTTGGATAGTTCAACTTTCCAAAACCTGGTGTTAAGGCTTGGTATGCTGCAACTAGAATAAGTGACAACTACTGATGATCTTAGTAATTCATACTGATGATCATGAGTACCTATGTCACATATAAGTACTGATGAGCTTTTTACCCTCAGTAGTTTTTATACTACTGAAGGCTAAATGTCTCACAAGTACTGAAGTACTTCATCTGTTCTAAACTACTGATGTAGTTACAACTACTGATGCAGTACAAACTACTGCAATCAGTAAAAACAGATAAGTACTGATGTCCTATGAAACAACTGAAATCAGCCAAAAAGACTGATGAATGTGTTGAGGACAGTTTGAAACAGCTGAAAAGCTAAGAATTGACGAAAACAGCTGAAGAGAACTCTCTTTAGTCGTTTGTACAACTGCTGTTTCATTTTAAACAACTGAAGCAAACCACATCTTCAGTAGTTTTATAACTACTGATGACTAATCCCAAGTCTTCAGTTGTTTACAACAGCTGATGACAAAACCAGTCTTCAGTAGTTTCATAACTACTGATGACAACACCAAGTCAGTTGTTTCAATCATCTGAAGTCAAAACCACGGTCTTCAGTAGTTTTCTAAACTACTGATGCCTAACACCACGACTTCAGCTGTTTCAACGTCTGAAAGGATAATACCATGTCAACGGTCGTTTAAAACTACTGATGACTAACACCACATCCTTTAGTCGTTTCTTACCGTACCCTATAATATCCCTAACCTTAGCTCTCAATGCTTCATCTTCTTCAAACCTAACGTTCCTCTCCAAAACTTCCCTCTTCTCAATGGCGTCTATGCAAATTAAACCGCGACACAACTGTGTTGCCTACCTCACTAAATCACCCATCTGGACTAAGTTCGATACTGCTATCGATCTTATGGTTCAGTCCCAATACAACACGGCATTTCTTCTGAATCCATATTACATGCCGAATCCTTGCACCAATTTTGGATGAACGCTACTGTTACCACTGGGGAGAACAACACACCATCCCTCCAGTCGGTCGTCAACAACAAAGAAGTAGTCATCACTCCTGCAATAATCCGCCAAATTCTTCAACTGAATGATGCTACTTCTCCTGCTGGATATCCGAAGGGCACCATAGATCTATCCTTTGCTCAACATGGATATCAACGCGATCTCAGTGCCTCCACTATCATGAAGAAACACTTTAATGACGCTGAGCGCCTGATTTTTCACATGGTGAATGTATGTTTGGCCCCTAAGACGTCGTCTTGGGATCAAATGTCGACAAAATGGCAGCAGGTAATGTATTCTATTCTTGAGCAACAACCACTTAATTTTTCTGAAATAATATTTTTAGAGCTCAAGGATATGGCTCAAAAACTAACAGCCACCCGTTGGATACTATATCCACGGTTCATAATGGCCATCATTACAAACCAGCTTAATGCTGAGGGACTTGTTGGCTTGGGAGTCCCTCCTACGGCTGTTCTGCCGGAAGTATACTCCCGGCACAACTCTGACCGGACACTCAAAATGGCTGCCAAGCTGCGAAAACCCACGCAGCTGGAACCCACAGCCACCACCTCCAAATCCAAAGTCCCCACCAAACCCACCAAAAAGAAACCCAAAACGGCTACTCAGGGAATTAAGTCCCCTAGGATGCCCCTGCAACCCAAACGCAGGATATATCCACTAGTCCAAACCCCCTAGTGGATACAATGACTCCTCCAGCCACAGCCGCTCAGGCTTCCTCTCAACAGGAGCCTGCAGCAACACACAAGGGGCACCTACATATCTGGGATCTTCCTCACTTGAGGAGATTGCCATTGAAGAGCACCAACCTCCCCAGGTGCACACTGCTTCTATCCCTTCACCCCAAACAACCGCCCCTCACAGCCCAACTTTAATAGTTGCACAAGTGCTGACTCAATTGCACTCCTCACCCCCTCCCCAGAAACCACTTACTACTGGGAATACCTCTACAACTGAGGGGGAGAACACAGTGCACTTGAGAACCCACAGCACAGGGGTTTCCCACTTCTATCTCCTGGTGTAGACAAGGAGCTTAGAATATCTAGTGAGGCTGCCAGCTCCTCTGACTCAGCACATGACCAGAGTGAGGCTGGTAACATTGCTAAGACCTCACTAGAGGCAACAGCTGATGATGGACATTGTCCTGAGGCTGGAAGTCCCCAGTACCAAGCACAAGGGGCACATGCACCAACTGGTCTACACCCAGTGCATGTAAATCCTGCTCTAAGCAGGAGGTCATGACTCAGTTTCGGCTGATGATGACCTGGGCTTTTTCTATGATGTTCTTGCCCAGAACACAATCCTTGAAGAGAAAGTCAGTAGGCTGCAAAACCTACTTGACCAACTCTCACAGGAGAAAGACCATCTGCCTCTACCCACCCACAGATGGCACCTTCACTTGAAGGTTTCCCAAACACTGAGCCACTCCAAACTCAACCACCTGCCTCTGCTTCAGGCCCTACTTCTCAGGAACAGAACCCTCCTGAGCAAATAGGTGTTGTACTTCAAAATTCCCTCCCTCTCTTCACACCCATAATCACTGATATTGTGACTAAAGCCATTGATGAGAGGCTTTCCTCAACTTTACAGCCCTTGGTTGATGCTGCTGTCCAAAAGACTCTTTCTGCGGTACAAACCCCTTCCTCCAATGCACCAAAAAGGGGGAGAGTACTGCAGTGAAAGAAAAGAAGAGGAAAAGAACAGAGGAGAAGAAGGAAGAGAAGCAAGCCCAAGAGGAGGAAAAGAAAAGCAACCTCTGCTCACTTACAAGCGAAAGAGAAGTGCTGATGATCACACTACTGAAGACAAATCCTTAGAGGAGCTGGTCAAAGAAGCTGACACTACACATAGCCGATCCATGGATAAAATAATTGAACAACTCTTCAGGCAGGGGTTTGACACAGCCACACTGGATAGTGAGATCAGAAGGTTAGAATACAAGAGATACAAACCGATGGGTAGGGTATGATGCTCTTGAGAAAGAGAGATTGGAAATAATGATCCGCTTCATTGCAAAATACTTAGGAAGATCGTTAGTGGAGATTCGCGCATGGACCAGGGACAGCATTCTGGCTATAGCCACCAGAATCTGTCTGTCTGAGCAATTCAACAAAGGGATTATTGTGGAAGCCTTGATGAGGCTGGGGCTAGTAAAAGGTTAGAGATGGCTAAACTCACAAAGGCGAAACTAACTACAAAGATGCTGGATCAACCTTCCCTTCCACCCACTCAAACAGATCCTATCCCTCAAATATCCCAACCAATCTCTAAGCCAAAATCCAAATATCCTCATTCTTCAAAACCAATTCCTTCACCAACCTAACCATCATCCAGTGATGTATCCAGAAGGAGGAGAAGGGTGCTGAGGATGGAAGAAGAAGAAGAAGAGGTGGATGAAGATGATAGTCTGCCACTCTCTGCTGTTCTGAAGCTACCAAAACCCCAAAGTCAATCCATGATCACACCTGACTCTCAAAGGGAAATGGTCAGAGTCAAGATAGAAGAAGAAGAACAGCAGAAACAGCACGATGAGCAACTGTTGAAGATGGTTGACAAGGAATTTCCTCAGTCATCATCTATTCAAGCCATGAAAGGGCATGCTCAAAGGCTGTACACTCTCAGGCACACCTTTCAGTATCAGAAGGAGAGAGTGAGAGTATGGCCAGACCCCAGGGTGAGTTCTAGAATCCATAAAAGAACTATCCCACACAGATACAACGGCTAGGTACAAAAAACAATAGAATCTACCATCATGTTGGCCGTTGTAGTCTCACCTTGGGAAATCATTGATGAATTCAAGAAAGCTCACCTAGCAAAGAAGACCCCTCAAGCTTTACTAGAAAACAAGATGATTAAGAAGGGGTTGCTATATAAAAAGCTTGAAGACATCCAGAAGAATGAGCTCCAGTTACTCCTTGAAGGCAACCATCCTGATGAATTTGTCTATAGGGAGGTAACTACAGTGGAGCTGAAAAATGGCAGGACCATGAAGTACTTATCAGAGTACTATGGTCCAGAGTTCTTCTTCGAAGGAGGAGCAGAAGAACTCTCTCAGGAGGAACAAGTTGTTCTCCTTGAGGCCTATGTTCGTGAGTCATACAGACTCATTATGGGGAAGTAAATCTCATGAATGGGATAACAACTCTGTGTCCAGTTCCCCAAAACAGAGTTCCCATTCATACTCTGCCAAAAAAATATTTGAGATTTCTTCCCAGGCCAGAGCTTACATGGGTCATCTTCTCTACTGATCAAGAAGGAAAAAGACCAACATTTTGCCAACAATAAGTGGGATAATAAATAAGTTAGAGGTTTTGGCTGCATTGGTTCAGGGGGAGTTTGTTGGACCAAAAGAACCAATGAGCCAAGATCAGAAAACCTCCAAGTCCCACATGGTATCACAACAGCTGCTGAAAGCCTCATCAGTAGTTTGACAAGTGCTGAAGACTTCAACAGCTGAAGATCAAGTGCTGAAGACCTCAACAGCTGAAGAACTAAAGTGCTGAAGTACAACAGCTGAAGAACACAAGTGCTGAAGCTGAAAGACCAAAGTACTGAAGTACAACAGCTGAAGAGTTTACAAGTGTTGAAGATCAACAACTGATGTATTAAGTCTGAAGACAAAGACTGAAGACATCAGCTGATGATATCTACTGAAGTCATCAGCTGATGAAACACCTGAAGGTCAAAGTCTGAAGATCAAGTACTGAAGCCTCAGTAGTTTGTCACAACTGCTGAAGAGTACTTCTTCAGTAGTTGTGATATCAGTAGTTTTATATTTTTATGTTTCAGTAGTTTTGTAAAACGACTGAAGAGCTTGTTCTTCAGTCGTTGTAGCTTCAGTAGTTTTATATTTTGTACTTAACATGCTGATATGTTCTCAGTAGTTGTGAACATTTCAGTAGTTGTTAAGAATTAGTTATTTTTGTATTAGATCTGCCAGTTGTCACTTTCCGTGATAACAGTAGTGATTGTTGCACTCTATATAAGGAGTGACAACTTATTGTAACGATGATGAATGAATGGAATGAATGAATGATATGATTAGAAATATTCTACATCTATAAACATTCCTTGAAATCAGAAATATATATTCTCTCCCTATAACCGTATGCGCCCTTAATGCATACAAGTATCGATTGCTTGCTACGATTTGTCTAATTCCTGTTTGTATTCCACTGCTTTGAATCCTAATACATCAAACTTGTGATCGCTGATCCTGTCAATAACTTTCAATAGATGTTTGACTGTTCATTTCATACAACCGTTGGGAACTTGATCATTCATACTTACCACTTAACTAGTGAGTTTCGTGGCCCCTTTTTATGTTTATACAACTCTTCAATCATTTACAAACTTAGGGGAAAAGTATGCTCACCCACTTTTCATGCTGTACAACATACATATAACTTACATACTTGGAATCACCTCTGATGATCCTACAATGACAATCAGGGTATAGGAAACTCTGATATGACAACCTTAATTGCCCAACAGCCGGCCGCACTGATTCCAACTATCGTGGCCCAAGTGAGCGATGCTCTTCAAAATCACCACCCCACCGAGATGGTGGCAATGATAACGAGGATAATGGGAACCCGACTGGGAATGAAAGCAATAAGGAGACCGGGAATGGTGGTACAACCGGTAATGAAATTGGGATTGTTAATGAGACCGGGTTGTGAATACTAGACGGGGATGTTCATAAAAGGAATTTGTGGCTTGTAAACCGAGAGAGTTTGATGGCAAAGGTGGAGCCATAGCCCTGACTAGATGGCTTAAAAAGATGGAGGCGGTGATTGACATCAGCGAATGCCTCGACAGTCAAAGGATCAAGTATGCCACGTGCTCACTACAGGGCAAGGCACTAACATGGTGGAACACCCAAATTCAAGCTAGAGGAAGGGAATCGACGATGCAAATGTTGTGGGATGAGTATACAGCCCTAATCACCAAGGAGTACTGTCCTCTCAACGAGATGCAAAAACTTGAGCATGAGTTCTGGAATCATGCTATGGTGGGGGCTGGGCACGCGGCCTACACCGATCGTTTTCACGAGCTAGCAAGATTGGTTCCGCATCTGGTCACCCAGGAATAAAAAAAGATTGAGAGGTATATTTGGAGACTTGCGCCTCAAATCCGGGCAATGGTAACCACAGCTGCTCCTCCTACTATCCAGAGTGCAATTCTGAAGGTTGGCGCTCTAACTGATGAGATGGTGAGAACAGGGGTATTGGGCAGGGGAGCAGAGAAAAGGAAAGACGTTGGGGAAACGAGCAGGTCGAGTGCCGGGAAATTCGAGAAAAGGGCCAGTGTTAGGATCAGTGATCTATGTTTGATTGATTGAAGAGTATTGCAGCGGAATTCAAACAATGAATTAGTCGATTCACAAGAACAAAACGATATTCAATGAAGAACAAAGACGGTTATAGAGAGAGAGAATATCTGCAAATATATTTCATTCAATATTTGCTTTCGTGGTAACATAATGTCACAATAATGATTAGGTCGACACCTCTTATATAAGAGATGTGACGTCTGCTGATGTCACTTGATAGTGACATCTAACAGATTTATTAAAACTGAAACACAACTACTGAAGATGTCAAAACAGCTGACATCTTCTTACAAAAAGTTCTAAGTGTTATCAGTTGTTATAACTACTGAAATATAAAACTACTGAAACTACAACGACTGAAGAACAAGCTCTTCAGTCGTTTTACAAAACTACTGAAACTAGAAATATAAAACTACTGATATCACAACTACTGAAGAAGTACTCTTCAGCAGTTGTGACAAACTACTGACGCTTCAGTACTTGATCTTCAGACTTTGACCTTCAGATGTTTCATCAGCTGATGACTTCAGTAGATATCATCAGCTGATGACTTCAGTAGATATCATCAGCTGATGTCTTCAGTCTTTGTCTTCAGACTTTGTACATCAGTTGTTGATCTTCAGCACTTGTAAACTCTTCAGCTGTTGTACTTCAGTACTTTGGTCTTTCAGCTTCAGCACTTGTGTTCTTCAGCTATTCAGCTTCAGTACTTGTGTTCTTCAGCTGTTCAGCTTCAGTACTTGTGTTCTTCAGCTGTTGTACTTCAGCACTTTAGTTCTTCAGCTGTTGAAGTCTTCAGCACTTGATCTTCAGCTGTTGAAGTCTTCAGCACTTGTCAAACTGCTGATGAAGCTTTCAGCAGTTGTTGTGATACCATGTGGGACTTAGAGGTTTTTTGATCTTGGCTCATTGGTTCTTTTGGTCCAACAGCCAGGACGACCAGAAGTTTTGTGGCCGTGACCTAAGGGAGGCGAGAGTATGTGGGTCCGCACCCCAAATACGATAGGTGCAACTTTCATCATCCCCCAGCTATGCCGTGCCGGGTGTGCGCGAACTGTAGACGCCGGGGCATTTAGCAAGAGACTGCAGAACCGCGCCGAATATGGTCACACCAGTCAACGCGGTTAATCCCGCCGGAATGCTAGGGGCTGTTACGAGTGTGGAAGCCCTGATCACTACAGGAACATGTGCCCCAAACTGAATCGGGCATTGGGCCAACAAGGGAACAACCAGCAACAAGTAATGGCTTTAGCTGGAAATCAAGGCTCGGCAAACCAAGGGAATACGGCTCAGGGACGCGCTTTTGTAATTGGAGCCAACGATGCCCGTCAGGACCCGAATGTTGTCACATTTACGCACTTACTCAATAATCACTTTTCATCTGTACTATTTGACACTGGAGCAAACAATAGCTTTATATCTTCTGAGTTTGTGCAATTGCTTGATTTAATCCTAGTAGGCTAGAAACTAGCTACTCTATAGAAATGGCCAATGGTAGGGTTGTTCAAGCTGATGAGATTATTAGAAAGTGCTCGATAATATTGCAGAACTACGCCTTCGATATAGACTTGATACCCTTTGAGTTAGGAAGTTTCGACGTGATTGTGGGAATAGATTGGTTGTCGAAACACGGAGCCGAGATTGTCTGTTGGGACAAGTAGTACGAATCCCTATGTCAGACGGAGGAGTACTCAGAATTCAAGGAGAACGACCGGGAAGAAATTTAAAGCTTATTTCCTGCATGAAAGCACGCCGGAGTTTACGAAAGTAGTGCTACGCTTTTCTGGCTCATGTGGTGGAAAAGAAAGAAGAGGAGTAGAAATTGGTAGATATGAAAGTATTGATCTGCCCAAGATTCATATTAAATTGATGTGGCTAGTGTAATATGATCCAAGTCGGGTCATACCCAATAACAAGCCATACAAACACCAAAAGGTAATTTATTTGTTGATAAGATCACACAAATAAATAATGACACCAATTTAGAAAATTGGATTTTCTAAATTATTGCTTTTGTAGATGAACGTCATTATATATAGATAATGATTTGTTCATAGAAGATTATTTGTACATTATTTAATATGGTTAAGCAATGGCAAATAATAGTGTGTGTTAGTTATATAAAATTAAAATGGTTTTAATTTTATAAATACATAGGATGTGATTTTATATTTTATAAATGTTTGAATTGGGAGGGAAACATAAGGGGACCCTAATTCGGCCGCCCCTTTTGTTTCTTGGAGGTCCCATTTTTTAGTTCCAAGACATGCAAAGTCTTGGCAACTTGAACACACATTCATTCTTCAATCACATCCAAGAAAAACACAAAAAGCTCTCTCTCTATTCTCTCTTTTCTCACGGGTTTTTGGAGGAAGCTTTGAGCAGAATTTTTCAGCTCACAAAAGAGGGTTTTGTAGCTGAAATTTGTGTCTAAAAGCCTAGCAATCAAAGGTGTTTGGTGCAAGCTTGGGGTATCACCTCTTGAGGACTTCCTTTTGAAGTTAAAGCCACGATTTCATCTTCTTCCTCCTCTAGTTTTCGTCTTTAATCTGCTCCAAAGGTTGTATTCTTTACATCTTATGTTTTTATCTTTGTATGTATTTCGTATATTGATCCATGGCTTTGGGGTTTGCTTATTAAAATGGGTTTAATAACCAACAAATTAACATGTTTTAAAACTATATTCCGCTGCGTTTTTCATATAAATGAGGATGATATGAACTTTGATAAACATGTTGAATCCCAACAATGGCATCAAGAGCCACATATACGAAAGCATACATGCTTTATCCTTGCTTGTTCTCGGTTTTATGGTGTTTGACACCTCATACCCGTATGTTTGTGGGCTGTTTTGTTTAAACCCCTTTTGATTTCTTAAAGATACTACTTTATGCATGAAAGGATCTTTAAAAAATCTAGTCATAAGTTGTTTGTTTGTATGGACTTAACCCATTTGTTCTTGGTTTATGTTGGCCAAGAACATGGGTTAAAAGGGGCTGCCCCATTTCGTAACATAGGATTTGGATATGTTGTTTTGGTTATGCATAACAAAGCCTTGACCTTTTGGTTTGGTTGATTGGTTGTTTAGTTATATTCATTTGGGCATGTAATGTTTTATTTTGGGTTTCAAGTTTTGTATTGTAATCTATTCATTCATATGATTTGTAATAAATAGATTAGGAGTTTTTTTTTCCTTACTAGAAACATGTATTAGGATACATAATTTTGTAAAGGATGCTCAAGATCAAGACTTGAAGAAAAGATAAAACAAAGAGGATGCTTGAAGATGTGGATTCAAGTGGGAGTCCCTTTGATCAACCATGTATCATGTTTCTTAACCCTTAGGACAAGACCATTTGACACACTTGTTTTGGCTAAACAAGTGTGCTCAACTTAGTATGCTTTGTTATGCATATATGGATGCTTTGTTTTGTTTGGTTGATTGCATATGATGATGTTTGTTTTGATTATTTGGATGTCATTTACAAACCGTCTTCTAATACAAACTATAAACAAGAAAATTGGTTCTCAAATCATTAAGCAAAATAGAATGGTTCTATAAAAGGAATTAATGGTTTGAAAAATAAAATGAGTTTTATTTAAAAGAATCGATTCAATACCATATGGTTGAATGCATACAATCATATGTTACATAGACTTTTCAATAACAAGAATTGTATCATTTTAAATCCCTTTTGAAAACAAGTTAAGCACCATCCTTTTACACAACACTTAGGTTACTTGCAAACTCTTAGTGGGATAAAGGTCACCTAACCACTTTGAGGGAACTTGTGACTTGAGGTGAGAATACCATGTTTGTGGGATAAAGGTCACCTAACCACTCATGTTGTAAACTCACACGTGTGTGTAAGTAGGACGACTTGATTTATAAAATATATTGAATGGATCACCTAAAATGTGTTTTATAAAGGGTGTTGATGGGGTAAACATGCCGTTATAAACAAAAGATGTTCAAACGATCCCATACCACTAGAAGTTGCAATAGGTTGCAATTGTCATTTATGACTACCTTGTTTATTTAAATAATGGGATAAAGGTCACCTAACCAATATTTAAATATAACGTTGGATTCTAAAATATTATTTATTAATAAGTCTATGAGACATAAAGGGTGTTAATAAATAATATATGATTATATCAACGATTACTAAAATGGAACTTTGTAAAATCTTGTAGATGGCCGACCACACCAACGCTAATAACGATGTACCAAACCAAAACAACCAATCTCTTAGGGCGATCCTTCAAAGGGATCGTCTAACACCAAACAATTTCATGGATTGGTACCGCAACTTGAGAATTGTTCTCAAGCAAGAAAAGCGGGCCTACATTCTTGACGATCCCATCCCTGATGAACCTAGCGAGGAGGATGTGGAGGCCTATAATAATTGGGTAAAGTATGTAGAGGACTCCGTCCAAGTCTCTTGCCTTATGTTGGCAAGTATGACACCTGAACTCCAAAAGGAGTATGAGCTCCATGGAGCCTATGACATGATCACTCAGTTGCGGGAAACGTTCCAGCAACAAGCTAGAGTGGAGCGCTTTGAAACGGTTCGAGCGCTTCATGCATGTCGGATGGAGGAAACCCAATCAGTTTCATCTTATGTTCTTAAGATGAAAAGCCACATCGACCGCCTTCAAAGGCTAAATTGTCCTGTCTCAAAAGAATTGGGCACGGATTTGATCCTTAATGGCCTAACTAAAAGGTTTGAAGCATTCGTCATGAATTACAACATGAACGGATGGGACAAGAGCATAAATGAACTTCATTCGATGCTCAAATCAGCTGAGGCGGGAATGGGTAAAAGGGTTTTACCCGTTCTCACCATTAATGAAGGTGGGAGAAGAAAAAGGTCTCTACCCCCTCCTAAGGCAAATGTTGCCAAAGGAAAGGGGCAACGTTAAAGGGAAGGGGAAGATGGTTTTTAGGGCGGAACCTCCGAAGCCAAGGAGAAGAAGCAAAAGGTTGCTGCAAACGACCCATGCTTCAAGTGTGGTGAGATAGGACATTGGATGAGAAATTGTCCAGTCTATCTCAAAGAGTTGAGAGAGAAGAGGGATGCGGGGCAAACCTCAGGTATAATTATATGATACATGTTGAGCTAAATGTTATTTCTTCTAACACATGGGTATTAGATACCGGATGTGGAACTCACATTTGCAATTTGTTGCAGGGGTTCAAAAGAAATGAACATTATGCAAAAGGGGAAATAAGTCTCTTCATGGGCAATGGTGCAAAGGTTCACGTGGAAGCCCAAGGGGACTACATTTTGAAGCTTCCAAGTGGTTTGGAAGTTATTTTATATAATGTATTATATGCTCCTAGTTTGACTAGGAACATAATTTCTGTTTCCCGTTTAAGACAATATGATTATGATTTCAAGTTTGTTGACAATGATATTCATGTTTCTTTAAATCATGTATTCTATTTTAAGGCTATACCTTGTAATGGTATTTATGAATTGGTTCATGAAAACACGACACATGATAGCTCAATGTACCAAGCAACCACCAAAAAACTCAAACAAGATTTGAGTGATACCTACCTTTGGCATTGTCGTCTTGGTCATATAAACAAGAAACGTATACAAACACTTCAAAAGAATGGTCTTTTAAAAACAAATGAATGTGATTCATTTGATGTATGTGAATCTTGTTTACAAGGTAAGTTGACTAAGGCACCCTTTAGTGGAACTAATGAAAGGGCAAAAGATTTATTAAGTATCATACATTCGGATGTATGTGGTCCCTTTAAGCCAGTGGCTAGGAATGGTGAAAGATACTTCATTACCTTTACCGACGATTACAGTCGCTATGGGTATGTGTACTTATTAAGGCACAAAGATGAAGCTTTTGAAATGTTCAAAATCTTCAAAAATGAAGTAGAAAATCAACTCAACAGGTCAATTAAAATTCTCCGCACCGATAGAGGTGGCGAATACCTAAGTGATGTTTTTCAAGATCATCTTAGGAGTTGTGGGATTGTCTCACAACTCACTCCACCTGGAACACCACAACATAATGGTGTGTCTGAGAGGAGGAATCGAACCTTATTGGATATGGTTCGATCTATGATGGCTAGAAGCACATTACCTCTATCATTTTGGGGTTTCGCTTTGCTCTCCGCAGCCCGTATTCTGAATATGGCTCCAACCAAAAAGGTGGAAAAGACACCTTTTGAGATATGGCATGGAAGAGTTCCATCCTTATCGTACTTAAGAGTCTGGGGTTGTGAGGCTTATGTTAAGACACTCACCCCAAACAAATTAGATGTCCGATCCACCAAGTGTATTTTTGTTGGATATCCTAGAGATTCTATGGGATATTATTTCTATAATCCACTGGAACAAAAGGTATTTGTTGCCAGAAAGGGTGAGTTCTTAGAAGCCAAGTTCCTTATGGAAGGAGCTAGCAGTAGAACAGTGGATCTTGAAGAGGATCAAAACCTGCAAGAACCACAGCCCGATACACGTTTGGTTGAAACTAGGACTCAACATGAGGATGTTGAGGATGATCAACGGTTGATCGATACACACAAAACGTTCGCAGAAGTGATAGAACTAGTAATCCACCTGACAGATACGGATTTTTCATGGATGGATGCTATGTGGTCGATTCAGATGAACCAACCACATATCATGATGCAATATCCAATTTGGATTGTGATAAATGGCTTGAGGCCATGAACGTGGAGATGCAATCCATGTATGACAATCAAGTTTGGGAACTTGTTGTGCCACCTCTTAATTCCAAAATAGTTGGAAGTAAGTGGGTTTTCAAAAAGAAAACCGATATGCATGGAAACTTGGATACGTACAAAGCTAGACTTGTAGCAAAAGGTTTCACTCAAACTCAAGGGGTTGATTATGATGAAACCTTCTCACCTGTTGCAATGCTTAAGTCTATAAGGATATTATTTGCCATAGCAGCTCATTATGATTATGAGATTTGGCAAATGGATGTCAAAACCGCATTCCTAAATGGATATCTTGAGGAAGATGTCTATATGGTTCAACCTGAAGGTTTTGTCGATCCAAAACATCCTAACAAAGTATGCAAGTTAAAGAAATCAATCTATGGATTGAAACAAGCATCGAGAAGTTGGAATCACCGTTTTGATGATGAAGTAAAGAAATTTGGCTTCATCAAAAACGCTGACGAGGCTTGTGTGTATAAAAAGGCTAGTGGGAGCACAATAACCTTTCTAGTATTGTATGTTGATGACATACTACTATTTGGAAACGACATTCCAACCATGGAAGGTGTAAAAACCTGGCTTGGAAGTTGTTTTTCCATCAAGGATCTTGGTGAAGCTACCTATATTCTGGGAATAAAGATCTATAGGGATAGATCAAAACGGCTAATTGGTTTGAATCAAAGTGCATACATTGACAAAATCTTGAAAAGGTTCAAGATGGAAAACTCTAAGAAAGGTACCGTACCTATTCAAAGAGGGACAATATTGAGTACGACTCAATGTCCAAGCTCCAAGGAGGAGCAAACTAGGATGAAGGCGATCCCATATGCATCTGCTATAGGATCCATCATGTATGCAATGATATGCACTAGACCAGACGTGTCATGCGCTTTAAGCATGACAAGTAGATACCAGCAAAATCCTGGAGATAGTCATTGGATGGCTGTCAAAAACATTCTGAAGTACCTAAGGAGGACTAAGGACATGTTCTTGATCTACGGGTCTGGTGAAGAGGAACTCGTTGTAAGAGGTTACACGGATGCGAGTTTCCAAACCGATCGAGATGATTCACGATCTCAATCGGGGTACATCTTTATTCTGAATGGGGGAGCTATTTCTTGGAAAAGCTCAAAACAAGAAGTCGTAGCGTTGTCCACTACAGAGTCAGAATACGTCGCCGCTTCAATGGCAGCGCAGGAAGCTGCATGGCTGAAGAAATTCATAGCCGATCTAGGGGTAGTCCCTTCCATTCAGGATCCCCTAGAGATCTTTTGTGACAACGAGGGTGCGATTGCTCAAATCAAGGAACCTCGTGCTCATCAAAAGACTCGGCACATTGAACGGAGATTCAACTACATAAGGGATGAAGTTGAAAAGGGAAAGATATGTATTCGCAAAGTTCACACTGATAAAAATGTTGCGGATCCACTCACAAAGCTCCTTGAAAAGGCAAAGCATGAGGGTCATGTTTGTGCCATGGGACTTAGATATTCAAGTGACTGGGTTTGATGTTGTATTTTGCATATAGATATTGGAACTAATGTTATTTGAATTATTATATAGTTATAATTTCATTTGTTCTTCTATTTTCGCATGTTTAAATCCATGAATAACTAAGTTATTCTAAACGTCCGCAGTCGATTATACTTGTGGGAACAACTATAAATATAAGACTATAATGAACTTGGATTGGTTAATATTCATATGGTATGAATATACAGCAAGAGGTTGCTACCAAGGTTCATTGATATCTATGGGATATAGATATTGGACTGACCCGCTCTCAATTATTTCTGCATGGAATCTTGCTGATTTGTCATAAGAGATTTTGAGTGAAGGCGAATATCATTGTATCCTCAGACTGAGATACATATTGGGTCTTGATATTCACCAAGTATTGTACTTTGACTTAGTTCTTAGCTGTTCTGAAAAGGCAGTACATAAGGTTGAGTTCAGGTATAACATGAGGTGATTGTGAGAGACGTATGTAATCGAGATGGAATTTGTTCCTCTTATTCGTTGAGAGTTAGATGTCTAAGGCCTGCTTAAGTTAAATCATCAGAGAATGACAATTCTGTGTCTCTTGGATTTAACATGACATCTGCAACAAAAGGATAGATGATTAATTCACCTAAAACATATTCAAGTAAGGTACTTGAAAAGAATAATGTTATTGAATGGCACTTAGTCATATACATTAGGGGTAGCAAACCGTTGCTAGGCGTTATTTGCTGCTTGCATCAATCTTCTATAAATCTTGTGCAAGTGGGAGATTGAAAGTATTGATCTGCCCAAGATTCATATTAAATTGATGTGGCTAGTGTAATATGATCCAAGTCGGGTCATACCCAATAACAAGCCATACAAACACCAAAAGGTAATTTATTTGTTGATAAGATCACACAAATAAATAATGACACCAATTTAGAAAATTGGATTTTCTAAATTATTGCTTTTGTAGATGAACGTCATTATATATAGATAATGATTTGTTCATAGAAGATTATTTGTACATTATTTAATATGGTTAAGCAATGGCAAATAATAGTGTGTGTTAGTTATATAAAATTAAAATGGTTTTAATTTTATAAATACATAGGATGTGATTTTTATTTTATAAATGTTTGAATTGGGAGGGAAACATAAGGGGACCTAATTCGGCCGCCCCTTTTGTTTCTTGGAGGTCCCATTTTTAGTTCCAAGACATGCAAGTCTTGGCAACTTGAACACACATTCATTTTCAATCACATCCAAGAAAAACACAAAAAGCTCTCTCTCTATTCTCTCTTTTCTCACGGTTTTTGGAGGAAGCTTTGAGCAGAATTTTTCAGCTCACAAAAGAGGGTTTTGTAGCTGAAATTTGTGTCTAAAAGCCTAGCAATCAAAGGTGTTTAGTGCAAGCTTGGGGTATCACCTCTTGAGGACTTCCTTTTGAAGTTAAAGCCACGATTTCATCTTCTTCCTCCTCTAGTTTTCGTCTTTAATCTGCTCCAAAGGTTGTATTCTTTACATCTTATGTTTTTATCTTTGTATGTATTTCGTATATTGATCCATGGCTTTGGGGTTTGCTTATTAAAATGGGTTTAATAACCAACAAATTAACATGTTTTAAAACTATATTCCGCTGCGTTTTTCATATAAATGAGGATGATATGAACTTTGATAAACATGTTGAATCCCAACAAGATATCCTTGTAGTGCAGGATTACCCAGATGTATTTCCTAATGACTTGTATGGCTTGCCTCCTCCACGGTAGGTGGAATTTCGTATTGAGTTGGTTCCTGGAGCTACACCGGTAGCAAAGACACCGTATCGGCTAGCACCATCTGAAATGCAAGAGTTATCTAGCCAGTTACAGGAGCTACTGGAGAAGGGTTTTATTCGGCCGAGTCACTCGCCTTGGGGAAGCACGGTGTTATTGTCAAAAAGAAGTATGGGTCGTTCCGTATGTGCATCGACTACCGTGAGTTGAACAAGTTAACTGTGAAGAATCGGTATCCTCTCCCAGGATCGACGACCTGTTTGATCCGTTACAAGGAGCTTTGTATTTTTCCAAGATCGACCTTCGATCTGGATATCATCAACTAAGGGTTTTCGAGGAGGACATACCGAAGACAGCATTTAGAACTCGTTATGGGCACTATGAGTTCTTGGTCATGCCATTTGGATTGACTAACGCACCAGCTGTGTTTATGGACCTAATGAATCGGGTGTGTAAACCTTACTTGGATAAGTTTGTGATCGTATTCATTGACGACATACTTATCTACTCCCGATCGAAAGAGGATCATGAGGAACACCTTTGGACAATACTGGAATTATTAAGGGAAGAGAAACTTTTCGCGAAGTTCTCGAAGTGTGAATTCTGGTTGCGAGAGGTGAAGTTTTTAGGTCATGTGGTTAACAAGGACGGGATTCATGTAGATCCCGGCAAGATCGAAGCGGTGAAGAAATGGGATGCGCCCCAGACACTTTCAGAGATACGACAATTCTTAGGATTTGTCGGATACTATCGTCGTTTCATTGCGAACTTTTCAAAGATCGCTCAAACGCTGACATTATTGACTCAGAAAGACAAGAAGTTTGATTGGGGACATGCACAAGAACAAGCATTCCAAACGCTGGAAGATAAGCTGTGTAATGCACCGATATTGTCCCTCCTATACGGAACTGATGATTTTGTGGTATACTGTGATGCTTTGCATCAAGGGTTGGGATGTGTACTAATGCAGAAACACAAGGTGATTGCCTACGCTTTGCGACAACTTAAGGTGCACGAAAAGAACTACACAACTCATGATCTTGAGTTGGGCGCTGTAGTATTTGCACTCAAGATATGGAGGCATTACCTGTATGGAACCAAATACATCATTTACACAAATCATAAAAGCCTTCAACATATCCTGGATCAGAATGAACTCAATATGCAACAGCGACGCTGGGTAGAGCTTCTTAGTGACTACGATTGTGAAATCCGGTATCATCTGGGGAAGGCTAACATGGTGGCTGATGCTCTAAGCCGCAAAGAACGCGTGAAACTACTATGTGCTCGAGCTTTGGATTGACCATTCAAACGAATTTGAAAGCTCAGATCCAAATTGCACAAAGTGAGGCCTTGAAAGAAGAAAACCTTGCAGGAGAAGAATTCCGAGGGTTGGATAAACAACTGATGTGCAAGGACGATGGCGTACAGTACTTCATGGACCGTATATGGGTACCCAAATAGGGAGGTGTACGTACCTTGGTCATGGATGAAGCACACAAGATGCGATATTCTATTCATCCTGGCGCAGACAAGATGTACCACGATCTCAAAGATCTGTATTGGTGGCCAGGCATGAAGAAAGACGTTGCTATGTACGTCAGCAGATGCTTGACATGCTCGAAAGTTAAAGCTGAACATCAGAAACCATCGGGACTACTACACAACCTGAGATTCCCGAGTGGAAATGGGAGAACACAGCTATGGATTTCATTACCAAACTCCCCGAGCAAGCAACGGGCATGACTCGATATGGGTTGTAGTGGATCGAATGACGAAATCAGCACATTTCTTGCCAATCCAAGAAGACTACAAAATGGACAAGTTGGCGATATTGTACATAAAAGAGGTCGTGACAAGACACAGAGTGCCGTGTCAATCATATCCGACCGTGACGGCCGATTCACTTCACGATTTTAGCAGACACTACAGAAAGCGATGGGCACTCGATTAGACATGAGTACCGCCTATCACCCTCAGACAGATGGTCAAAGTGAATGAATGATACAAACACTAGAAGACATGCTGAGAGCGTGTGTAATCGACTTTGGTGGTAGTTGGGACACCCATTTGCCATTGATTGAGTTCTCTTACAATAACAACTACCATACCAGCATTGGGTGTGCTCCATTCGAAGCGTTGTATGGAAGAAGTGTAGATCACCTGTTTGTTGGGCCGAGATTGGTGAAAGTCAGTTAAGAGGCCCAGAGATCATTAAGGAAACAACCGACAAGATCTTCCAAATCAAAGATAGACTGAAAGCCGCTAGAGACCGCCAAAAAAGCTATGCTGACAACCGTCGGAAGCCTCTAGAATTCAACGTTGGGGATCAAGTGTTACTCAAAGTCTCTCCTTGGAAAGGAATAGTTCGGTTTGGAAAGAAAGGGAAGTTAGCCCAAGATACGTTGGACCATTCGAGATTACAGAAAGAATTGGTCCAGTGGCTTACCGATTAAGGTTACCACAAGAACTAAACGGTGTGCATAATACTTTCCATGTGTCGAACCTCAAAAAGTGTTTGGTTGAAGAATCACTTCACGTACCAATTGAGGATATCAAAATCAACGAAAAGCTTTATTTTATTGAGGAACCCATTGAGATCATGGATTGTAAGGTCAAACAGTTGAAGCACTTGTCAAACTGCTGATGAAGCTTTCAGCAGTTGTTGTGATACCATGGGGGACTTAGAGGTTTTCTGATCTTGGCTCATTGGTTCTTTTGGTCCAACAAACTCCCCTGAACCAATGCAGCCAAAACCTCTAAATTATTATTATCCCACTTATTGTTGGCAAAAGATTGGTCTTTTTCCTTCTTGATCAGTAGAGAAGATGACCCATGTAAGCTCCGGCCTGGGAAGAAATCTCAGATTTTGTTTGGCAAGGTATGAATGGGAACTCTGTTTTGGGGAACTGGACACAGAGTTGTTATCACATTCATGAGATTTACTTCCCCATATGAGTCTGTATGACTCTCGAACATAGGCCTCAAGGAGAACAACTTGTTCCTCCTTGGAGAGTTCTTCTACTCCTCCTTCGAAGAAGAACTCTGGACCATAGTACTCAGATAAGTACTTCATGGTCCTGCCATTTTTCAGCTCCACTGTAGTTACCTCCCTATAGACAAATTCATCAGGATGGGTGCCTTCAAGGAGTAACTGGAGCTCATTCTTCTGGATGTCTTCAAGCTTTTTATATAACAACCCCTTTTTAATCATCTTGTTTTCTAGTAAGGCTTGAGGGGTCATCTTTGCTTGATGAGATTTCTTGAATTCATCAATGATTTCCCAAGGTGTGACTACAATGGCCAACATGATGGTAGAATCTATTGTTTTTCTAACCTGGCCATTGTATCTGTGTGGAATAGTTCTTTTATGGATTCTAGAACTCACCCTGGGGTCTGGCCATACTCTCACTCTCTCCTTCTGATACTGAAAAGTGTGCCTGAGAGTGTACAGCCTCTGAGCATGCCCTTTCATGGCTTGAATAGATGATGACTAAGGAAATTCCTTGTCAACCATCTTCAGTAGTTGCTCATCGTGCTGTTTCTGCTATTCTTCAACTTCTATCTTGACTCTGACCATTTCCCTTTGAGAGTCAGGTGTGATCATGGGTTGACTTCTGGGTTTTGGTAGCTTTAGAACAGCAGAGAGTGGCAGACTATCATCTTCATCCTCTTCTTCTTCTTCTTCTTCCATCCTCAGCACCCTTCTCCTCCTTCTAGGTGCATCACTGGATGATGGTTGGGTTGGTAAGGGAATTGGTTATGAAGAATGAGGATGTTTGGACTTTGGCTTAGAGATTGGTTTGGAGATTTGAGGGGGGTAGGCAGTGTTTGAGTGGGTGGAAGGGAAGGTTGATCCAGCATCTTTGTAGTAAGTTTCGCCTTTGTAAGTTTTGCCATTTCTAACCTTTTACCAGCCCCAGCCTCATCAAGGGCTTCAACAATAATCCCCTTGTGGAATTGAGACAGACAGATTCTGGTGGCTATAGCCAGGATACTGTCCCTGGTCCACGCGCGAATCTCCATTAAAGATCTTCCTAAGTATTTTGCAATGAAGCGGATCATTATCTCCAATCTCTCTTTTTCAAGAGCATCATACCCAGCCCATCGGGTTTGAATCTCTTGCACTTCCAACCTTCTGATCTCACTATCCAATGTGGCTGTATCAAACCCTTGCCTGAAGAGTTGTTCAATTATTTTATCCATGGATCGGCTGTGTAGAGTATCAACCTCTTTTACCAGCTCTTCCAAGGATTTGTCTTCAGTAGTTGATCCTCAGCACTTTTCTTTCGCTTGTAAGTGAGCAGTGGTTGCTTTTCTTTCTCCTCCTCTTGGGCTTGCTTCTCTTCTTTCTCTTCCTCTGTTCTTTTCCTCTTCTTTTCTTTCACTGCAGTACTCTCCCCCTTTTTGGATGCATTGGAGGAAGGGGTTTGTACCGCAGAAAGTGTCTGTTGCACAGCAGCATCAATAAAGGGTTGTAAAGTTGGGAAAGCCTCTCATCAATGGCTTTAGTCACAATATCAGTGATTATGGGTGTGATGAGAGGGAGGGAATTTTGAAGTACAGCACCTATTTGCTCAGGAGGGTTCTGTTCCTGAGAAATAGGGCCTGAAGCAGAGGCAGGTGGTTGAGTTTGGAGTGGCTCGGTGTTTGGGGAACCTTCAACTGAAGGTGCCATCTGTGGGTTGGTGGAGGCAGATGGTCTTTCTCCTTGTGAGAGTTGGTCAAGTAGGTTTTGCAGCCTACTGACTTTCTATTCAAGGATTGTGTTCTGGGCAAGAACATCGTAGAAAAAGCCCAGGTCATCATCAGCCGATGCTGAATCACCTGACCTCCTGCTTGAAGCAGGATTTACATGCACTGGGTGTAGACCAGTTGTTGCATGTGCCCCTTTTTCGTGGTACTGGGGACTTCCAGCCTCAGGACAATGTCCATCATCAGCTGTTGCCTCTAGTGAGGTCTTAGCAATGTTACCAGCCTCATTCTAATCATGTGCTGATTCAGAAGAGGTGGCAGCCTCACTAGATATTCTAATCTCCTTATCTACACCAGGAGATAGAAGTGGTAAACCCCTGTGCTGTGGGTTCTCAATTGCACTGTGTTCCTCCCCCTTAATTGTAGAGGTGTTCCCAGTAGTAAGTGGTTTCTGGGGAGGGGGTGAGGAGTGCAGTTGAGTCAGCACTTGTGCAACTATTAAAGTTGGGCTGTGGGGGCGGTTGTATGGGGTGAAGGGATAGAAGCAGTGTGCACCTGGGGAGTTGGTGCTCTTCAATGGCAATCCCCTCAAGTGAGGAAGATCCCAGATGTGTAGGTACCCCTTTTGTGGTTGCTGCAGGCTCCTGTTGAGAGGAATCCTGAGCGGCTATGGCTGGAAGAGTCCTTATATCCACTAGGGGGTTTGGACCAGTGGATATCTCCTGCGTTTGTGTTGCAGGGGCATCCTCAGGGGACTCAATTCCCTGAGTAGCCGTTTGGGTTTCTTTTTGGTGGTTTTGGTGGGGACATTTGATTTGGAGGTGGTGGCTGTGGGTTCCAGCTGCGTGGGTTTGCGCAGCTTGGCAGCCAATTTGAGTGTCTGGTCAGAGTTGTGCCGGGAGTATACTTCTGGCAGAACAGCCGTAGCAGGGACTCCCAGCCAACAAGCCCTCAGCATTAAGCTGGTTTGTAATGATGGCCATTATGAACCGTGGATATAGTATCCAACGGTTAGCAATTAGTTTTTGAGCCATATCCTTGAGCTCCGAAAATATTATTTCTGAAAAGTTTAACGTTGTTGCTCAAGAATAGAATACATTACCTGCTGCCACTTTGTCGACATTTGATCCCAAGACGAAGTCTTAGGAGCCAAACATACATTCACCATGTGAAAAATTAGGCGTTCGGCGTCATGGAAGTGTTTCTTCATGATAGTGGAGGCACTGAGATTGCCTTGATATCCATGTTGGGCAAAGGATAGATCTGTGGTGCCCTTGGGATATCTAGCAGGAGAAATAGCATCATCCAGATGAAGAATTTGGCGGATTATTGCAGGAGTGATGACCACTTCTTTGTTGTTGACGACCGACTGGAGAGATGGTGTGTTGTTCTCCCCAGTGGTAATGTGACGTTCATCCAAAACTGTTGGAGGGATTCGGCATGTAGAATGGGATTCAGAAGAAATGCCGTTTTGTATTGGGACTGATCATAAGATCGATAGCAGTATCGAACTTAGCCCAGACAGGCGATTTAGTAAGGTAGGCAACACAGTTGTGTTGCGGTTAATTTGCATGGACGCCATTGAGAAGAGAGAAGTTTTGGAGAGGAACGTTAGGTTTGAAGAAGATGAAGCATTGAAGGATTAGGTCAGGGATATTTATAGGGTACGGGTAAGAAAACGACTGAAGGATGTGGTGTTAGGCATCAGTAGTTTTAAACGACTGTTGACATGGTATTATCCTTTCAGACGTTGAAACAGCTGAAGTCGTGGTGTTAGTCATCAGGAGTTAGAAAACTACTGAAGACCGTGGTTTTGACTTCAGATGATTGAAACAACTGAGGACTTGGTGTTTGTCATCAGTAGTTGTGAAACTACTGAAGATAGTGGTTTTGTCATCAGCTGTTGTAAACAACTGAGACTTGGTATTAGTCATCAGTAGTTATAAAACTACTGAAGACATGGTTTTGCTTCAGTTGTTTAGAATGAAACAGCAGTTGTTGAAATAACTGAAGAGAAAGTTCTCTTCAGTAGTTGTCGTCAATTCATAGCCTGTCAGCTTTCATGCTGTCCTCAACACTTATTCATCAGACTTTGCATCTGATTTTCAGGTGTTTCATAGAACATTAGTACTTATCTGTTTTATACTGATTTCAGTAGTTGTAACTACATCAGTAGTTTTAACTACATCAGTAGTTTTAACTACATCAGTAGTTTGGAACAGATAAAGTACTTCAGTACTGTGGGCATTTAGCCATCAGTAGTTAAAAAACTACTGAAGAAAAGGACTCATCAGTACTTATATGTGACATGGGTACCAATGATCACCAGTAATTACTACTGAAATCATCAGTAGTTGTCACTTATTCTAGCTGCAGCATACAAGCCTTAACACAAGGTTTTGGAAAGTAGAACTATCCAAAGGCTTAGTAAAAATATCTGCAAGCTCATCAGCACTAGGCACAAACTTAGGATCAATTAGACCTTTTTCAAAACAATCCCGAATAAAATGATGTCTGATCTCTATATGTTTGGTCCTAGAGTGCTGGACTGGATTTTTGACAATACACAGAGCTGAAGCACTATCCATTAACAATGGAGTCTTAGTCTCTGTAATGCCATAATCTAGAAGTTGGTTCTGAAGCCAGAGTACCTGAGAGGTGCAACTTGCAGCAGCAATGTACTCGGCCTCGCAGTTGATGTAGCAACAGATGTTTGTTTCTTACTCTGCCAAGAAATCAAATAGTTGCCTAGGAATTGACAACCACCAAAAGTTGACTTTCTAGTTAACTTGCACCCTGCATAGTCACTATCTGAAAAAGCAACTAATTTGCAAGAGTGTCCAGTGGAATACCATAAACCCAGAGATTGTGTACCTTGCAAATATCTAAGATTCTCTTGACTGCAATCAAATGAGACTCTTTAGGAGCAGCCTGAAATCTAGCACAAACACATGTAGCAAACATAATATCTGGTCTAGAGGCTGTTAGATACATCAAGGACCCAATCATACATCTGTAAAGCGTTTCATCAACAGCTTTACCTTTCTGATCAGCATCCAGTTGTGTGGTGTTGCACATGGGAGTAGAACAGGGCTTACAGTTTTGTAAATCAAACTTATTCAAAAGATCTTTTGTATATTTTGACTGATGAATAAAGGTTCCATCAGCCTTTTGTTTGATTTGCAAGCCTAGAAAGAACTGTATTCTCCCATTGCACTCATTTCAAACCTCCTTTTCATTAATGTTGTAAAATCATCACACAACTGGGGATCAGAGGATGCAAAAATAATATCATCAACATAAATCTGAACAAGTAGCTTATGGTGATCCACCTTCTTAATAAACAAAGTTTTATCAATGGAGCCTCTAGTGAAATTATTCTTAAGAAGAAAAGTAGAGAGTGTCTCATACCAGGCTCTAGGAGCTTGTTTCAACCCATAAAGAGCCTTATCAAGTTTGTACACCCATTCAGGATGTTTATTATCCTCAAAGCCTGGTGGTTGACACACATAAACTTCTTCTATTATTTTACCATATAAAAATGCACTTTTAACATCCATTTGAAAAACTTTAAGATTGTGGAATGCAGCATAGGCTAAGAACAATCTGATTGCCTCTAGTCTGGCTACAGGGGCAAAGGTTTCATCATAATCAATACCTTCTTCTTGTGAAAACCCCTGTACAACCAGTCTAGCCTTGTTCTTAACAATAAGCCTATTTTCATCGGTTTTATTCCTAAACACCCATTTAGTGCCTATTGCACACTTACCTGGGGAAGAGGACCAGTTTCCCACACTTGCTGTTTTTTTGAACTGAAGTAGCTCAAGCTGCATAGCTTCAACCCATCCATTGTCTCTCAAAGCAACATGGTAGTTCTTTGGCTCTAGCTGACTGATGAAGAGAGCATAGAAGCAGAAGTTAGACAATTGACTTCTGGTTGAAACACCAGCATTGATATCACCAATAATCTAAGTCATGGGGTGATTCTTCAGTTCTTGATAAACAATGAGATCTGTGCAAGTGTTTGTAGAACCTTCAGTAGCAGCAGATGTTGATGTAGACTCTTGAAACCAAGAATTTGAGGGTAACTCAAAAGATGCAGAGGAAACAAAGATCTCATCAGCATTTGTTGTGGATGGAACTGCTGAAGCTACAGGAACATCACGTTTAGCAGACACAGGCAGTTGGTCACTAAACTTGAATAGGTGAGTATTGATATTATCATCATCATCATCAATACCACCAGGTGGAAGACATGCTGCAGAAGATGATTGAGCCACAGGATCTGCAAGCTGGAGGTTGATAAGGAACATATTGCAGTATGTCCAAATCAACAACTCCACAGGGTTTTGTGGAATCTTGTCCAAAGGAGATTCATTAAACTTCACATGCAGAGTCTCTTCAACTATCTTTGTTCTGCAGTTGAAGACTCTGTATGCCTTGCAAGTAGATGAATAACCACAAAATACCCAGCATCCACCTTAGGATCAAATTTATGGAGTTGATCCTTTGTGTTGAGAATAAAACA
This sequence comes from Flaveria trinervia, assembly GCA_025506515.1. NCBI lineage: Eukaryota > Viridiplantae > Streptophyta > Magnoliopsida > Asterales > Asteraceae > Flaveria > Flaveria trinervia. The sequence continues at coordinate 35,647,775 of CM046443.1, read as the reverse complement.
GGGACACCCAATGCTTTGAAAAATGAAATCAAGGAGCCAAATGATGAGAACTTCATATGGAGTCTTCATCAACCTCTGATTTACTAGAACTCTATTCTGCACATAGCAAGCTGTGTTGACAGCTTCAGCCCAAAAGGTCAGTGGCAAACCAGAGTCAGCCAACATGGACCTTGCAGCTTCAATGAGGGTCCTGTTCTTTCTCTCCACTACTCCATTTTGTTCTGGAGTCCTTGGGATGCTAAACTGCCTTTTGATTCCCTTTGAGAGATAGAAGTCATCAAGTGTATGATTCCTGAATTGAGTTCCATTATCACTCCTGATACACTTGACCGGAAGGGAATACTGCTTCTCAATATACAACACAAAGTTAATAACCTTCTGAGCAACCTCATCCTTTGAATGTAGAAAGAAAGTCCATATAAATCTGGAGTAATCATCCACAATTACCAGACAGCATTTCTTCTTGGCCATGCTCATTACTCTCACAGGACCAAATAGATCCATATGCAGTATTGCAAGCAGGCAGTGGACTTAGTTCTTCAATAGGAGGGAATGAGACTTTGTGCTGTTTTCCTTTTAAACAAGCAGTGCAGTTTCATCACAGGGAACTCCTTTATTGGTAAGCCTCTGACTAAACTATTGTGGATAAGCTGATTCATGTTTTTGAAATTAACATGACCGAGCCTCTATGCCACAGTTTAGATTCTTGAGAAGAGGCTTTGGAAAATAGGCAAGGATTGCCTTTGAGATCTATTTTCTGGAAAGATCTAAGGCATACACTCTTCCTGTCCTGTTGGCTCTCAGGAGAGTGTGATCATCCAACACTTGTCAATCAAGTGCAAAACTTGGATGACAGAATCCTACAGTTCTGACTGGTGAAAAGAGCACATGGCCTTATCACACATTTGACTGACACTCAAGAGATTGTACTTGAGATTTTCAACATGATTAACATCATCAAATTTGATTTCTCCATTGAGACAAAGCCTTTACCAATGATGTAACCCCTAGCATCTTGCCAAAGAAACAAATCCCTTCTTTCCTTGAGAGTAGTCATGAAGAAGAGAGCTGTCCCATCGTGCATAGATCCCCCACTGTCTACATCCAGATGCTACTTTTGCATGTTTGAGACCCTGCAAAAATAACAATCAGTTAGGTTTAGAGACCAAACTTTTTGGTTTTGGGCTGGTCTCATCATAGTGGTAACTAACAGTTTTATGAAACAACAGCCTGAGAGGAAGAAGATGGTAGAAGAGGATCCTTTGGCTTTGATCTCCTTTTTTGTGGTTTCAACATAGGACATCTAGTTGGTTAACTCTTACCCAACAGATGTTGAACCATCATGACCAGCGTGTCTGATTTTGTGATAAAGCTTCATTTCATCGACACATTGCAGTGGAGTTTAATAAGTTCCTAGTTGCACCTTCTCTTCTGAGCCTCTCACTGTCCCTGTGTTTAACCCCATCCTTTTTTGGATTTCTTTGAGACTTAAGGGTTACAGGATTTGATGTTGCTGATACAAATGTGGTCTCAACTCAGTTTTTCAAACCAAAATTTTTGTTAACCATTTTCCTCTTTATTTCTTCTTTTTTGTTTGAGTTTGGAACCTCTTTGTACCAGCAATCTCTGTAAGATGATTGAACAAACCTGTTGGACCAAAAGAACCAATGAGCCAAGATCAGAAAACCTCTAAGTCCCACATGGTATCACAACAACTGCTGAAAGCCTCATCAGTAGTTTGACAAGTGCTGAAGACTTCAACAGCTGAAGATCAAGTGCTGAAGACTCAAGCTGAAGAACTAAAGTGCTGAAGTACAACAGCTGAAGAACACAAGTGCTGAAGCTGAAAGACCAAAGTACTGAAGTACAACAGCTGAAGAGTTTACAAGTGCTGAAGATCAACAACTGATGTACAAAGTCTGAAGACAAAGACTGAAGACATCAGCTGATGATATCTACTGAAGTCATCAGCTGATGAAACACTGAAGGTCAAAGTCTGAAGATCAAGTACTGAAGCCTCAGTAGTTTGTCACAACTGCTGAAGAGTACTTCTTCAGTAGTTGTGATATCAGTAGTTTTATATTTTATGTTTCAGTAGTTTTGTAAAACGACTGAAGAGCTTGTTCTTCAGTCGTTGTAGTTTCAGTAGTTTTATATTTTGTACTTAACACGCTGATATGTTCTCAGTAGTTGTGAACATTTCAGTAGTTTGTTAAGATTAGTTATTTTTGTATTAGATCTGCCAGTTGTCACTTTCCGTGATAACAGCAGTGATTGTTGCACTCTATATAAGGAGTGACAACTTATTGTAACCGGGATGAATGAATGGAATGACGAATGATTTGATTAGAAATATTCTACATCTATAAACATTCCTTGAAATCAGAAATATATATTCTCTCCCTATAACCGTATGTGCTCTTAATGCTTACAAGTATCAATTGCTTGCTACAATTTGTCTAATTCTTGTTTGTATTCCGCTGCTTTGTATCCTAATACATCAAACTTGTGATCGCTGATCCTGTCAAATGGTATCAGAGCAGGTTAATCATTGATCGATCTAATAATTGATCATTGAAACTGCTATTCAAGATCTAAGTTGATTGAATTAGCTTTTGTTTTTGCAAGAAACGGTTATAGAGATTGAATTTTCTGTATTTCTGCTCATTCATCCTGAGATCTTTTCTTGGTTCTCATTGAGTTTGTTGTGGTCTGTCTAAAACTTTTAAAAGCTTGAACTAAATTGTTTTTGAACTGAAAATGACTACTCCCTCCAATGATCCTCACAATACTGGTTCCTCAACCAAGCCACCAATGCTGGTTAGGAATGAGTATAACATATGGCAAAGACGTATGCTCCATCACCTGTCTGTTAACAGCGCAGGGTGTTGGACATCAGTGGTACATGGTCCACACAAGCCTATGGTGAATACCCGGAAACCAATCAAATGGTTCCGAAGAGGAGGGAGCAATACTCAGATGAGGATAAGAAGTTGCTTGAAATTGATGCAAAAGCCCATGGAATTCTGGCCATGGCACTGCCAAATGAAATCTATTCTGGGCTAATGCATCATGAAACTGCCCATGACCTCTGGATTGCCTTGAAAGAACAATTTGGAGGAACAGATGAGGTCTTGGCAAATAATAGAGAAATTCTTGCCCAACAATATGAGACATTCTCTCATAGAAAGGGTGAGACACTGACTCAACAATATGAGCGGTTCTCTTGTTTGATCTCTGAACTAAAAATGGTCAAACTTGAATACACCAATATTCAGATGAATACAGATTTCTCAGATCACTGCCTGAGAGATGGGACACATATACTATTGTCCTACGCTCCAGTGCAAGTTTGGACAAACTATCTCTCACCCAACTCCATGGGAAACTGCTCACTTTTGAGAGAGAGATAGAACAGAAGAGAAAGCTGTCTTCATCTGGAAAGCTCACTGAAGACTTTGTACAAGGCAACACTGCCTTGGTGGGTCATGAGTCAGAATATGCTTCATCTGAATGCCAGTATGATGAGCATATTAATTTCTCTTCAAGCACTTCTGATTCTGCATTTGTGAGTGTTGATGGTCAGTTTACTGGTGTAATAATGACAATCTATGTTTCATTATGGATGATCTCAAGGGGATTGCTGATGATGACTTAGAAGAGATGGATATTTTGAGCCAAATGGCCTTGATAAATATCAGATCTCAGAAGTTCTATAAAAGAACTGGAAGAAAATTCCCAGGACTCTCTGGCAAAACCAAAGTTGGTTTTGACAAGAGCAAGTTGAGGTGTCACAAATGCCAAAGGCTTGGACACTTTGCAAGAGAGTGTAGATCAACTGGATCTAACTCCACTGCACCCTTTTGACTTTTCCTGGCAATAGTCAACAACACAGAGGGCAACATCCTGTCACCTCTAGTCATCATCCTCAACAACAATCTCCGGCATATTTTGTTCCTCAGGGTCAAATGCCATATCCGTACCCTTGTTATTACATGCCACAGTCAAATCAAGTTCAAGTTCCTATGGCACCACAACCTCATGCACTACCAGAACCTCAGCCATCCCAATCTCATCAACAACCTCAATCTCAACAACACAGCTTCTTCACCCCAGGAGTTGTTGACTGGAGCAGTTTACCAGATGACTTGTCTGGTCATGATCAACTGTTCTCAGGTGCTGGTCAACATGGTGGTGACAGTCCTTTTGGGAATCTAGCTCTTATGGCTTTGGAGTCTGCTGATACTTCATTTTCTAATGCCTCTACACCTCAGGTATCACAGGTATCCTCTGAGGCAAAAGCCAAATTATGTTCTGAACCATGCATAGCAGCATTTGCTTCCATTAGAGAAGCAAATGTAGCTCTAATTAATAAGAACATTGAGCTAGAACAAATAATTTCCAAAAACAAAGCTGAGTTTGAGTTGTGCTCAAAGATAAAAATGATGAGATTTATAAACTGAATTGCCAAATAATTGATGATAAGGCTAGAGAAGAAGTACTTCTAGAGAAGTACAAAGATCTCAAAGAAACCCTTGCAGTTACCCAGGTCGAGTGTGATAGATGGGTACAATCATGCAAAGGTTTTGAAATGCTTCTTAGTAAGCAATCTGCTTCAAATGTGAAGTTTGGAATTGGTTACAATCACACTGCTCCACCTACAGATTTTACCCCAAGAGCAGAGGTAGAATCTGATGGTGAGAGTGATAACCAATCCATCACATCATGTGATCTACCTTCTGATACAGCACAATCAGAAGTAGCAGTCAGCATCAAGCCCTCTTTGAACCTATCAGCTGATGTTGATGGTTCAAATGCTGACATTCACATGATTAATGAGTTGATCAACTCAGGAGTTAATCCTGAAGGTCCTGAAAGGACTAGAGAGCAGGATTTAACACCTGAAGTTCAAACTTCAACTGCTGTCAGTACTGAAGAGAAGAAAACTGGCAGTAGAAAGAGTTTGAAGACTACTAAAGAGTAGTCAAGAAAGCAACCAATGCTTCCAAAGCATTGAAGAACAAGTCTTCTGTTGCTTCACCCTCTTTAGTTGATGATCAACCTAAGATGAAGAAGAAACCATGTGAAGTATGTGGTTTGTTCAATCATCTTACAGATGATTGTTGGTACAAAAGAGGTTCCAAACTCAAACAAAAAGAAGAAATTAATGAGAAAATGGTAAAAATGAAAACTGAGTTTGAGACCACATTTGTATCAGCAACATCAAATCCTGTAACCCTTAAGTCCTCAAAGAAATCCAAAAAGGAAGGGTTAAACAGGTGACAGCTGAGGGTGCTCAGAAGAAGAAGGTGCAACATAGGAACTTATCAAACTCCACTAGCAATGTGTCTGATGAGCTGAAAGCTTTATCACAAAATCAGACACAGCTGGTGATGATGGTACAACATCTGTTGGGTAGAGTTAACCAACTAGATTCTCCTATGTTGAAACCACAGAAAAGGAGGTCCAAGCCAAAGGACTCCTCTTCTACACCATCTTCTTCTCTCAGGCTGTTGTTTCAAATAAACCTGTTAGTTTACCATCTATTGATGAGACCAGGCCCAAAACCAAAAAGGTTTGGGTCTCTAAAACTAACTAATTGTTTATTTTTGCAGGGTTCTTCAACATGCCAAAGTAGCATCTGGTATGTAGACAGTGGGGGATCTATGCACATGACTGGGAACAACTCTCTTCTTCATGACTACTCTCAAGGAAAGAAGGGATTTGTCTCTTTTGGCAATGATGCTAGGGGTTACATCATCGGTAAGGGCTTTGTCTCCAATGGAGAAATCAAATTTGATGATGTTAATCATGTGGAAAATCTCAAGTACAATCTCTTGAGTGTCAGTCAAATGTGTGATAAAGGCCATGTTGCCCTTTTCACACAGTCAAAACTGTAGGATTCTGTCATCCAAAGTTTTGCACTTGATTGACAAGGTGTTGGATGATCACACTCTCCTGAAAGCCAACAGGACAGGAAGAGTGTATGCCTTAGATCTTTCTAAGAAGATAGATCTCAAAGGCAATCCTTGCCTATTTTCCAAAGCCTCTTCTCAAGAATCTAAACTGTGGCACAGGAGGCTTGGTCATGTTAATCTCAAAAACATGAATCAGCTTACCCACAAGTTTAGTCAGAGGCTTACCAATAAAGAGTTCCACTGTGATGAAACCTGCACTGCTTGTTTAAAAGGAAAACAGCACAAAGTCTCATTCCTCCTATTGAAGTGCCAAGTCCACTGCCTGCTTGCAATTACTGCATATGGATCTATTTGGTCCTGTGAGAGTAATGAGCATGGCAAAGAAGAAATACTGTCTGGTAATTGTGGATGATTACTCCAGATTTGTATGGACTTTCTTTCTACATTCAAAGGATGAGGCTGCTCAGAAGATTATTCACTTTGTGCTGTACATTGAGAAGCAGTATTCCCTTCCAGTCAAGTGTATTAGGAGTGACAATGGAACTGAGTTCAGAAATCATACACTTGATGACTTCTATCTTTCAAAGGGAATCAAAAGGCAGTTCAGCATTCCAAGGACTCCAGAACAAAATGGAGTAGTGGAGAGAAAGAACAGGACCCTCATTGAAGCTGCAAGGTCCATGCTGGCTGACTCAGGTTTGCCACTGACCTTTTGGGCTGAAGCTGTCAACACAGCTTGTTATGTGCAAAATAGAGTTTTAGTAAATCAGAGGTTGATGAAGACTCCATATGAAGTTCTCCATCATTTGGCTCCTCTGATTTCATTTTTCAAAGCATTTGGGTGTCCCTGTTTTATTCTCAACACAAAGGATCAACTCCATAAATTTGATCCTAAGGTGGATGCAGGGTACTTTGTTGGTTTCATCTACTTGCAAGGCATACAGAGTCTTCAACTGCAGAACAAAGATGGTTGAAGAAACTCTACATGTTAAGTTTAATGAATCTCCAAAGGACAAGATTCCACAAAGTCCTGTGGAGTTATTTGATTTGGACATACTGCAATATGTTCCTTATCAAACTCCTGCTGTTGCTCCTGTCAACAGTTCACCACCTGGTGGTACTGCTGATGATGATGATGATTGCAGTACTCACCTCTTCAGGTTTAGTGATCAGCTGCCTGATCAGCTAGACCTGATGTTCCTGTAGCTCCAGTAGCACCATCCACAACAAATGCTGATGAGATCTCTTCGAATTCAACTTCCTTTGAATTACCATCCACTGATTGGTTTCAAGGAAATGATTCACCATCACCATCTTTGTCTGCTGTGAGCCGGCTACAAACACTTGCACAGATCTCATTGTGTATCAAGATCTGAAGAATCACCCTATGTCTCAAATCATTGGTGATATCACTGCTGGAGTATCAACAAGAAGTCAATTGTCAAATTTCTGCTTCTATGCTCTCTTCATCAGTCAGCAAGAGCCAAAGAATTATCACATTGCTTTAAAGGACAATGGATGGGTTGATGCCATGCAGCTTGAGCTTCTTCAGTTCAAGAAACAGCAAGTGTGGGAACTGGTTCCTCTACCTCCAGGTAAGTGTGCAATAGGCACTAAATGGGTGTTTAGGAACAAAACTGATGAAAATGGGCTTATTGTTAAGAACAAGGCCAGACTGGTTGTTCAGGGGTTTGCACAAGAAGAAGGTATTGATTATGATGAAACCTTTGCCCCTGTAGCCAGACTGGAAGCAATTCGATTGTTTTTAGCTTATGCTGCTTATCAAAACCTTAAAGTTTTTCAAATGGATGTCAAAAGTGCATTTTTGTATGGAAAAATAAAGAAGAGTTTATGTATGTCAACCTCCAGGCTTTGAGGACAATAAACATCCTAATTGGGTGTATAAGCTTGATAAAGCTCTTTATGGGTTAAAACAAGCTCCCAGAGCCTGGTATGAGACATTATCAAACTTTCTTCTGGAAAACAATTTCACTAGAGGCTCCATAGATAAGACTTTATTCATTAAGAAAGCTGGGCAGCATAATCTACTTGTTCAAATTTATGTAGATGATATCATTTTTGCATCCTCTGATCCAAAGTTGTGTGATGCCTTTACAAAGTTGATGCAACAGAAGTTTGAAATGAGTGCCATGGGAGAATTACAGTTCTTTCTGGGGTTGCAAATCAAACAAAAGGCTGATGGAATTTTTATTCATCAGTCCAATATACAAAAGATCTTTTGCAAAAGTTTGATTTACAAAACTGTAAGCCCTGTTCTACTCCCATGAGCAGCACCACACAACTGGACACAGATCAGAAAGGTAAAGTGGTTGATGAAACACTTTACAGATGTATGATTGGGTCCTTGATGTATTTAACAGCTTCTAGACCAGATATTATGTTTGCTACATGTGTTTGTGCTAGATTTCAGGCTGCACCTAAAGAGACTCATCTGATTGCAGTCAAGAGGATCTTTAGATATCTGCAAGGCACTCCATCTCTAGGCTTATGGTATTCTACCGGACATTCTGGTAAATTAGTTGCTTTTTCTGACAGTGACTATGCAGGGTGTAAGTTGACCAGGAAATCAACTTCTGGTGGATGTCAATTCCTAGGCAACTGCTTGATTTCTTGGCAGAGCAAGAAACAGACCTCAGTTGCTACATCACTGCTGAAGCAGAGTACATTGCTGCTGCAAGTTGTACATCTCAGGTACTCTGGCTTCAAAACCAACTTTTGGATTATGGCATTACAGAGACTAAGACTCCATTGTTAATGGATAGTGCTTCAGCTCTTTGCATTGTCAAAAATCCAGTCCAGCACTCTAGGACCAAACATATAGAGATCAGACATCATTTTATAAGGGATTGTTTTGAAAAAGGTCTGATTGATCCTAAGTTTGTGCCTAGTGCTGATGAGCTTGCAGACATTTTTACTAAGCCTTTGGATAGTTCAACTTTCCAAAACCTGGTGTTAAGGCTTGGTATGCTGCAGCTAGAATAAGTGACAACTACTGATGATCTTAGTAATTCATACTGATGATCATGAGTACCTATGTCACATATAAGTACTGATGAGCTCTTTTACCCTCAGTAGTTTTTATAACTACTGAAGGCTAAATGTCTCACAAGTACTGAAGTACTTCATCTGTTCTAAACTACTGATGTAGTTACAACTACTGATGCAGTTACAACTACTGCAATCAGTAAAAACAGATAAGTACTGATGTCCTATGAAACAACTGAAATCAGCCAAAAAGACTGATGAATGTGTTGAGGACAGTATGAAACAGCTGAAAAGCTAAGAATTGACGAAAACAGCTGAAGAGAACTTTCTCTTCAGTCGTTTGTACAACTGCTGTTTCATTTTAAACAACTGAAGCAAAACCACATCTTCAGTAGTTTTATAACTACTGATGACTAATACCAAGTCTTCAGTTGTTTACAACAGCTGATGACAAAACCACTGTCTTCAGTAGTTTCATAACTACTGATGACAAACACCAAGTCCTCAGTTGTTTCAATCATCTGAAGTCAAAACCACGGTCTTCAGTAGTTTTCTAAACTACTGATGCCTAACACCACGACTTCAGCTGTTTCAACGTCTGAAAGGATAATACCATGTCAACGGTCGTTTAAAACTACTGATGACTAACACCACATCCTTCAGTCGTTTCCTTACCCGTACCCTATATTATCCCTAACCTTAGCTCTCAATGCTTCATCTTCTTCAAACCTAACGTTCCTCTCCAAAACTTCCCTCTTCTCAATGGCGTCTATGCAAATTAAACCGCGACACAACTGTGTTGCCTACCTCACTAAATCGCCCATCTGGACTAAGTTCGATACTGCTATCGATCTTATGGTTCAGTCCCAATACAACACGGCATTTCTTCTGAATCCCATCTTACATGCCGAATCCTTGCACCAATTTTGGATGAACGTTACTGTTACCACTGGGGAGAACAACACACCATCCCTCCGGTCGGTCGTCAACAACAAAGAAGTAGTCATCACTCCTGCAATAATCCGCCAAATTCTTCAACTGAATGATGCTACTTCTCCTGCTGGATATCCGAAGGGCACCATAGATCTATCCTTTGCTCAACATGGATATCAAGGCGATCTCAGTGCCTCCACTATCATGAAGAAACACTTTAATGACGCTGAGCGCCTGATTTTTCACATGGTGAATGTATGTTTGGCCCCTAAGACGTCGTCTTGGGATCAAATGTCGACAAAATGGCAGCAGGTAATGTATTCTATTCTTGAGCAACAACCACTTAATTTTTCAGAAATAATATTTTTAGAGCTCAAGGATATGGCTCAAAAACTAACTGCCAACCGTTGGATACTATATCCACGGTTCATAATGGCCATTATTACAGACCAGCTTAATGCTGAGGGACTTGTTGGCTTGGGAGTCCCTGCTACGGCTGTTCTGCCGGAAGTATACTCCCGGCACAACTCTGACCGGACACTCAAAATGGCTGCCAAGCTGCGAAAACCCACGCAGCTGGAACCCACAGCCACCACCTCCAAATCCAAAGTCCCCACCAAACCCACCAAAAAGAAACCCAAAACGGCTACTCAGGGAATTGAGTCCCCTGAGGATGCCCCTGCAACACAAACGCAGGATATATCCACTAGTCCAAACCCCCTAGTGGATACAATGACTCCTCCAGCCATAGCCGCTCAGGCTTCCTCTCAACAGGAGCCTGCAGCAACCACACAAGGGGCACCTACATATCTGGGATCTTCCTCACTTGAGGAGATTGCCATTGAAGAGCACCAACCTCCCCAGGTGCACACTGCTTCTATCCCTTCACCCCAAACAACCGCCCCTCACAGCCCAACTTTAATAGTTGCACAAGTGCTGACTCAATTGCACTCCTCACCCCCTCCCCAGAAACCACTTACTACTGGGAATACCTCTACAATTGAGGGGGAGGAACACAGTGCACTTGAGAACCCACAGCACAGGGGTTTCCCACTTCTATCTCCTGGTGTAGACAAGGAGCTTAGAATATCTAGTGAGGCTGCCACCTCCTCTGACTCAGCACATGACCAGAGTGAGGCTGGTAACATTGCTAAGACCTCACTAGAGGCAACAGCTGATGATGGACATTGTCCTGAGGCTGGAAGTCCCCAGTACCAAGCACAAGGGGCACATGCACCAACTGGTCTACACCCAGTGCATGTAAATCCTGCTCTAAGCAGGAGGTCAGATGATTCAGCTTCGGCTGATGATGACCTGGGCTTTTTCTATGATGTTCTTGCCCAGAACACAATCCTTGAAGAGAAAGTCAGTAGGCTGCAAAACCTACTTGACCAACTCTCACAAGGAGAAAGACCATCTGCCTCTATCCACCCACAGATGGCACCTTCACTTGAAGGTTTCCCAAACACTGAGCCACTCCAAACTCAACCACCTGCCTCTGCTTCAGGCCCTACTTCTCAGGAACAGAACCCTCCTGAGCAAATAGGTGCTGTACTCCAAAATTCCCTCCCTCTCATCACACCCATCACTGATATTGTGACCAAAGCCATTGATGAGAGGCTTTCCTCAACTTTACAGCCCTTGATTGATGCTGCTGTCCAAAAGACTCTTTCTGCGGTACAAACCCCTTCCTCCAATGCATCCAAAAAGGGGGAGAGTACTGCAGTGAAAGAAAAGAAGAGGAAAAGATCCGAGGAAAAGAAGGAAGCGAAGCAAGCCCAAAAGGAGGAGAAAGAACAGCAACCAATGCTCACCTACAAGCGAAAGAAAGGTGCTGATGATCACATTGCTGAAGATAAAGCCTTGGAGCTACTGATAAAAGAGGCTGATGCCGAACACAGCAGATCATGGACAACATCATTGATCAGCTGTTTAGGCAAGGCCATGACACCAATAAACTGACTCTGAGATTCGACGACTAGAGATTGAAGAAATCCAGAATAGATGGGCAAGTTATGAAGTGTTAGAAAGAGAAGGCTTGAAATCATGATCAGATTTATTGCAAAAATCTTGGAAGATCAATGATCGAAATCAAAGCTTGGTCCAGGGACAGTATCTTGGCAATCACCACCAAGATCTTTCGTCTGAAGCATATACTAAGGGGCTTGTTATTGAAGCTTGAATGAAGCGGGTGCTGGGAGCAGGACTGAGCTAGCCAAGCAATCAAAAGCCACACTCACCTCAAGGATGCTAGAACAGCCTGTCACATTCCCACACCAAAACCACCCAAAACACAACCCACCAAACCAACTCCCTTACCCTCAAACCCATAGCCGATGAATACCCTTGAAGAAGAAGAGAAGGATATTGAGGCTAGAAGATGATGAAGAAGATGATGAAGATAGGCTGCCGCTCTCAGCTGTGATTCAGTTGCCTAAGGCCACAAGTCACTCCTCAGCATTACTCCTGAAGTCCAAAGAGACAAATGGTTAAGTGAAGCTAGAAGAAGAAGAGCTTCATAAACAGCATGATGAGAATGCTGAGAGAGTTGACAAAGCTTATGCAGCCACATCTTCTATCATCAATATGAAGAACAAGCCCTCAGACTTTACACTCTCAGGCATACCTTTCAATATCAAAAGGAAAGAGTGAGGTTTGGCCTGATCCCAGGGTCTCTCACAGAATTCATAAGAACAATATACCTCAGAGATACATTGGCCAGGTGAAAAAGATCGTAGATGAAGTGATCTCTCTGGTCTTTGTAGTTTCACCCTGGGAAATCCTAGAAGACTTCAAGAAAGCCTACAAAGCTAATCTAACCCCTCAGAAGATGCTGGAAAACAAAATAGTGAAAAAGGGTTAGTTTACAAGAGCTTGAGGAAGTCAGGAAAAATGAGCTCCAGTTGTTCCTAGAGGTAATCCCCGGATGAGTTTGCTTACAGAATAATAACAACTGTGGAGCTAAAGAATGGGAAACAGGCCATACCTGTCTGAGTATTATGGCCTGAATCATTGTTTGAAGGAGGTGCTGAAGAGCTAACCATGGAGGAACAAATCACCTTCCTTGAGGCCTACACAAGAGAGTCGTACAGACTCATTATGGGGAAGTGAATCTCATGAATGGGATAACAACTCTGTGTCCAGTTCCCAAAACAGAGTTCCCATTCATACTCTGCCAAACAAATATTTGAGGTTTCTTCCCAGGCCGGAGCTTACATGGGTCATCTTCTCTACTGATCAAGAAGGAAAAAGACCAACATTTTGCCATCAATAAGTGGGAGAATAAATAAGTTAGAGGTTTTGGCTGCATTGGTTCAGGGGGAGTTTGTTGGACCAAAAGAACCAATGAGCCAAGATCAGAAAACCTCTAAGTCCCACATGGTATCACAACAACTGCTGAAAGCCTCATCAGTAGTTTGACAAGTGCTGAAGACTTCAACAGCTGAAGATCAAGTGCTGAAGACCTCCAGCTGAAGAACTAAAGTGCTGAAGTACAACAGCTGAAGAACACAAGTGCTGAAGCTGAAAGACCAAAGTACTGAAGTACAACAGCTGAAGAGTTTACAAGTGCTGAAGATCAACAACTGATGTACAAAGTCTGAAGACAAAGACTGAAGACATCAGCTGATGATATCTACTGAAGTCATCAGCTGATGAAACACCTGAAGGTCAAAGTCTGAAGATCAAGTACTGAAGCCTCAGTAGTTTGTCACAACTGCTGAAGAGTACTTCTTCAGTAGTTGTGATATCAGTAGTTTTATATTTTTTGTTTCAGTAGTTTTGTAAAACGACTGAAGAGCTTGTTCTTCAGTCGTTGTAGTTTCAGTAGTTTTATATTTTGTACTTAACGCTGATATGTTCTCAGTAGTTGTGAACATTTCAGTAGTTTGTTAAGAATTAGTTATTTTTGTATTAGATCTGCCAGTTGTCACTTTCCGTGATAACAGCAGTGATTGTTGCACTCTATATAAGGAGTGACAACTTATTGTAACCGGTTAATGAATGGAATGAATGAATGATTTGATTAGAAATATTCTACATCTATAAACATTCCTTGAAATCAGAAATATATATTCTCTCCTATAACCGTATGCGCTCTTAATGCTTACAAGTATCGATTGCTTGCTACAATTTGTCTAATTCTTGTTTGTATTCCGCTGCTTTGTATCCTAATACATCAAACTTGTGATCGCTGATCCTGTCAAAACCACATACTTCACATGGTTTTCATTCTTCATCTTAGGTTGATCATCAACTAAAGAAGGTGAAGCAACTGGATACTTGCTCTCAATGCTTGGAAGCATTGTTTGCTTTCATTTGACTGCCTCTTTAGTAGTCTTCAACCCTTTCCTACTGACATTTTCTTCTCTGCAGTACTGACAGTATTGGAGTTTGAACTTCAGTGTTTAATCCTGCTCTCAGTCCTTTCAGGACTTTCGAATTAACTCCTGAGTTGATCAACTGTCTTGTCATGTGATGTCCACATTTTAACCCATCAACATCAGCTGATAGGTTCATGAGAGGGCTTTGTGCATGACTGCTACTTCTGATGTGCTGTATCAGGAATGATCACATGATGAGATGGATTGGTATCACTCGCACCATCATATCCCACCTCTGCTCTTTATAAAATCTGTAGGTGGAGCGTGTGATTGTAACCATGCCAAACTTCACATTGGAAGCAATTGCTTACTAAGAAAATTTCAAAACCTTTGCATGATGTACCCATCTATCACAACTCTACCTGGGTAACTGCAAGGGTTTCTTTGAGATCTTTATCTTCTCTAAAGTATCTCTTCCCTAGCCTTATCATCATCAGTGATTTGGCATTTCAGTTTGTAAATCTCTCATTTTTATCATTAAGCACAGACTCAAATTCAGCTTTGTTTTTGGATTATTTGTTCTAGCTCAATGTTCTATTGATTAACTACATTTGCCTCTCTATAGATGCAAATGTGCTATACTGTGTCAAACATAATTGGCTTTTGCTCAGAGGATACCTGTGATACCTTTGGTGTAGAGGCATTAGAGGATGAAGTATCAGCGGAATCCAAAGCCATAAGAGCTAGATTTCCAAAAGACTGTCACCACCATGTGACCAGCACCTGAGAACAGTTGTTCATGACCAGACAATGTCATCTGGTAAACTGCTCCAGTCAACACTCCTGGGGTTAAGAAGCTGTGTTGTTGAGGTTGAGTTTGTTGATAAGATTGGGAAGGCTGTGGTTCAGGCAATGCTTTGGTTTGTTGTGCGATTGGAGCTTGAACAGAATTTGGTTGAGGCACATAATAGCAGGGATACGGATATGACATTGACCCTGGGGAACAAGTATGCAGGAGATCTAGGATGTGAATAATGACCAGAACCAGCAGGATGTTGCCCTCTGTTTTGTGGACTAGTACTAGGAAAAGTCACAAAGGGTGCGGAAGAGTTAGATCCAGTTGATCTACACTCTCTTGCAAAGTGTCCTAGCCTTTGGCATTTGTGACACCTCAACTTACTCTTGTCAAAACCAACTTTGGTTTTGCCAGAGAGTCCAGAAATTTCCTGCCAGTTCTCTTGTAGAACTTCTGAGATCTGATATTAATCAGTGCCATCTGGCTCAAAATATCCATCTCCTAGATCATCATCAGCTTTTCCTTTCAGATCATCCATTATGAAGCATAAATTGTCACTATTACTGCCAGAATGACTCTCAATACCAACAATGCATGATCAGAAATATTTGAAGAGAAATCTATATGCTCATCATATTGCTTTCAGATGTAGCATATTCTGACTCATGACCAACCAAGGCAGTATTGCCTGGTACAAAGTCATCAGTGAGCTTTCCTGATGAGGACAGTTTCCTCTTCTGCTCTATCTCTCTTTCAAATGTAAGCAGTTTCCCATGAAGTTGGGTGAGAGATAGGCCTTCTAGATTTGCACTGGAGCGTAGGACAATAGTGTATGTGTCCCATCTCTCAGGCAGTGATCTAAGGAATCTGTTGTTCATCTGGCTATTGGTGTATTCTTGTTTCACCATTTTCAGCTCAGATATCAAGCAGGAAAAGCGCTCAAACTGTTGAGTCAGTGTCTCACCCTTTCTATGAGAGAATGTCTCATATTGTTGGGCAAGGATCTCTCTATTGTTTGGTAAGACCTCATCAGTGCCATCGAATTGTTCCTTCAGGGCATTCCAGAGATCATGAGCAGTTTCATGATGCATAAGCCCTGAATAGATTTCATTAGGCAGTGCCATGGCCAGAATTCCATGGCTTTAGCATCAATCTCAAATAGTTTCCGATCTTCATCAGAGTATTGTTCCTTCTTCTTCGGAACCATTTGATTGGTTTCCGGATTGTTCACCATAGGCTTATGTGGTCCATGTACCACAGATGTCCAACAACCTGAACTGTTAACAGACAGGTGATGAAGCATTCTTCGTTGCCATATGTTATACTCGGTCCTAACCAGCATCGGAGGCTTGGTTGAGGAACCGGTATTGTGAGGATCATTAGAAGGAGTCGTCATCTCAGATTCAATCAAATCAGTTAAGCTAAAAGATTTAGAACAAAAACGCAACAACCAATTGAACCAGAAGATCTCAAAATAATGAACGAAAGCGGCAGATATTCAATAATCTATAACCAGTTCTTGCAAATACGCTAATTCAATCAAACACAGATATCAATTAGCAGTTTCAATGATCAATTGTTAGATCGATCAATGATTAACCAGCTCTGATACCACTTGTTAGGATCAGTAATCTATGTTTGATTGATTGAAGAGTATTGCAGCGGAATTCAAACATGAATTAGTCGATTCACAAGAACAAAACGATATTCAATGAAGAACAAAGACGGTTATAGAGAGAGAGAGATATCTGCAAATATATTTCATTCAATATTCGCTTTCGTGGTAACATAATGTCACAATAATGATTAGGTCGACACCTCTTATATAAGAGATGTGACATCTGCTAATGTCACTTGATAGGACATCTAACAGATTTATTACAACTGAAACACAACTACTGAAGATGTCAAAACAGCTGACATCTTCTTACAAAAAGTTCTAAGTGTTATCAGTTGTTTTATAACTACTGAAATATAAAACTACTGAAACTACAACGACTGAAGAACAAGCTCTTCAGTCGTTTTACAAAACTACTGAAACTAGAAATATAAAACTACTGATATCACAACTACTAAGAAGTACTCTTCAGCAGTTATGACAAACTACTGACGCTTCAGTACTTGATCTTCAGACTTTGACCTTCAGATGTTTCATCAGCTGATGACTTCAGTAGATATCATCAGCTGATGTCTTCAGTGTTTGTCTTCAGACTTTGTACATCAGTTGTTGATCTTCAGCACTTGTAAACTCTTCAGCTGTTGTACTTCAGTACTTTGGTCTTTCAGCTTCAGCACTTGTGTTCTTCAGCTGTTCAGCTTCAGTACTTGAGTTCTTCAGCTGTTCAGCTTCAGTACTTGTGTTCTTCAGCTGTTGTACTTCAGCACTTTAGTTCTTCAGCTGTTGAAGTCTTCAGCACTTGATCTTCAGCTGTTGAAGTCTTCAGCACTTGTCAAACTGCTGATGAAGCTTTCAGCAGTTGTTGTGATACCATGTGGGATTTAGAGGTTTTCTGATCTTGGCTCATTGGTTCTTTTGGTCCAACAGCCAGGACAACCAGAATTTGTGGCCGTGACTAAGGTAGGCGAGAGTATGTGGGTCCGCACCCCAAATACGATAGGTGCAACTTTCATCATCCCCCAGCTATGCCGTGAGGGTGTGCGCGAACTGTAGACGCCGGGGCATTTAGCAAGAGACTGCAGAACCGCGCCGAATATGGTCGCACCAGTCAACGCGGTTAATCCCGCCAGGAATGCTAGGGGCTGTTACGAGTGTGGAAGCCCTGATCACTACAGGAACATGTGCCCCAAACTAAATCGGGCATTGGGCCAACAAGGGAACAACCAGAAACAAGTAATGGCTTTAGCGGAAATCAAGGCTTGGTAAACCAAGGGAATACGGCTCAGGACGCGCTTTTGTAATTGGAGCCAACGATGCCCGTCAGGACCCGAATGTTGTCACATTTACGCACTTACTCAATAATCACTTTGCATCTGTACTATTTGACACTAGAGCAAACAATAGCTTTATATCTTCTGAGTTTGTGCAATTGCTTGATTTAATCCTAGTAGGCTAGAAACTAGCTACTCTATAGAAATGGCCAATGGTAGGGTTGTTCAGGCTGATGAGATTATTAGAAAGTGCTCGATAATATTGGAGAACTACGCCTTCGATATAGACTTGATACCCTTTGAGTTAGGAATTTTCGACGTGATTGTGGGAATAGATTGGTTGTCGAAACATGGAGCCGAGATTGTCTGTCGGGACAAGGTAGTACGAATCCCTATGTCAGACGGAGGAGTACTCAGAATTCAAGGAGAACGACCGGAAGAAATTTAAAGCTTATTTCCTGCATGAAAGCACGCCGGAGTTTACGAAAGTAGTGCTACGCTTTTCTGGCTCATGTGGTGGAAAAGAAAGAAGAGGAGTAGAAATTGGTAGATACCTTGTAGTGCGGGATTACCCAGATGTATTTCCTAATGACTTGTATGGCTTGCTTCCTCCACGGTAGGTGGAATTTCGTATTGAGTTGGTTCCTGGAGCTACACCGGTAGCAAAGACACCGTATCGGCTAGCACCATCTGAAATGCAAGAGTTATCTAGCCAGTTACAGGAGCTACTGGAGAAGGGTTTTATTCGGCTGAGTCACTCGCCTTGGGGAGCACCGGTGTTATTGTCAAAAAGAAGGATGGGTCGTTCCGTATGTGCATCGACTACCGTGAGTTGAACAAGTTAACTGTGAAGAATCGGTATCCTCTCCCCAGGATCGACGACCTGTTTGATCCGTTATAAGGAGCTTTGTATTTTTCCAAGATCGACCTTCGATCTGGATATCATCAACTAAGGGTTTTCGAGGAGGACATACCGAAGACAACATTTAGAACTCGTTATGGGCACTATGAGTTCTGGTCATGCCGTTTGGATTGACTAACGCACCAGCTGTGTTTATGGACCTAATGAATCGGGTGTGTAAACCTTACTTGGATAAGTTTGTGATCGTATTCATTGACGACATACTTATCTACTCCCGATCGAAAGAGGATCATGAGGAACACCTTCGGACAATACTGGAATTATTAAGGGAAGAGAAACTTTTCGCGAAGTTCTCGAAGTGTGAATTCTGGTTGCGAGAGGTGAAGTTTTTAGGTCATGTGGTTAACAAGGACGGGATTCATGTAGATCCCGGCAAGATCGAAGCGGTGAAGAAATGGGATGCGCCCCAGACACTTTCAGAGATACGACAATTCTTAGGATTTGTCGGATACTACGTCGTTTCATTGCGAACTTTTCAAAGATCGCTCAAACGCTGACATTGTTGACTCAGAAAGACAAGAAGTTTGATTGGGGACATGCACAAGAAAACAGCATTCCAAACGCTGAAAGATAAGCTGTGTAATGCACCGATATTGTCCCTCCTATACGGAACTGATGATTTTGTGGTATACTGTGATGCTTTGCATCAAGGGTTGGGATGTGTACTAATGCAGAAACACAAGGTGATTGCCTACGCTTTGCGACAACTTAAGGTGCACGAAAAGAACTACACAACTCATGATCTTGAGTTGGGCGCTGTAGTATTTGCACTCAAGATATGGAGGCATTACCTGTATGGAACCAAATACATCATTTACACAAATCATAAAAGCCTTCAACATATCCTGGATCAGAATGAACTCAATATGCAACATCGACGCTGGGTAGAGCTTCTTAGTGACTACGATTGTGAAATCCCGTATCATCTGGGGAAGGCTAACATGGTGGCTGATGCTCTAAGCCGCAAAGAATGCCTGAAATTACTATGTGCTCGAGCTTTGGGATTGACCATTCAAACGAATTTGAAAGCTCATATCCAAAAAGGCATTGAAAGAAGAAAACCTTGCTGGAGAAGAATTCCGAGGGTTGGATAAACAACTGATGTGCAAGGACGATGGCGTACAATACTTCATGGACCGTATATGGGTACCCAAATAGGGAGGTGTACGTACCTTGGTCATGGATGAAGCACACAAGACGCGATATTCTATTCATCCTGGCGCAGACAAGATGTACCACGATCTCAAAGATCTGTATTGGTGGCCAGGCATGAAGAAAGACGTTGCTATGTACGTCAGCAGATGCTTGACATGCTCGAAAGTTAAAGCTGAACGTCAGAAACCATCGGGACTACTACAACAACCTGAGATTCCCGAGTGGAAATGGGAGAACACAGCTATGGATTTCATTACCAAACTCCCTCGAGCGAGCAACGGGCATGACTCGATATGGGTTGTAGTGGATCGAATGACAAAATCAGCACATTTCTTGCCAATCCAAGAAGACTACAAAATGGACAAGTTGGCGATATTGTACATAAAAGAGGTCGTGACAAGACACAGAGTGCCGGTGTCAATCATATCCGACCGTGACGGCCGATTCACTTCACGATTTTGGCAGACACTACAGAAAGCGATGGGCACTCGATTAGACATGAGTACCGCCTATCACCCTCAGACAGATGGTCAAAGTGAATGAATGATACAAACACTAGAAGACATGCTGAGAGCGTGTGTAATCGACTTTGGTGGTAGTTGGGACACCCATTTGCCATTGATTGAGTTCTCTTACAATAACAACTACCATACCAGCATTGGGTGTGCTCCATTCGAAGCATTGTACGGAAGGAAGTGTAGATCACCCGTTTGTTGGGCCGAGATTGGTGAAAGTCAGTTAAGAGGCCCAGAGATCATTAAGGAAACAACCGACAAGATCTTCCAAATCAATGATAGACTGAAAGCCGCTAGAGACCGCCAAAAAAGCTATGCTGACAACCGTCGGAAGCCTCTAGAATTCAACGTTGGGGATCAAGTGTTACTCAAAGTCTCTCCTTGGAAAGGAATAGTTCGGTTTGGAAAGAAAGGGAAGTTAGCCCCAAGATACGTTGGACCATTCGAGATTACAGAAAGAATTGGTCCACTGGCTTACCGATTAAGGTTACCATAAGAACTAAACGGTGTGCATGATACTTTCCATGTGTCAAACCTCAAGAAGTGTTTGGTTGAAGAATCACTTCACGTACCAATTGAGGATATCAAAATCGACGAAAAGCTTTATTTTATTGAGGAACCCATTGAGATCATGGATCGTAAGGTCAAACAGTTGAAGCGTAGTAGAATACCAATTGTTCGTGTAAGGTGGAATTCAAAACGAGGGCCAGAGTTTACATGGGAACAGGAAGATCAGATGAAACTTAAATATCCACACCTATTCATGGATGACACTCTTGGACCTAACTCCAGATGAATTTCGGGACGAAATTCTCTCAACTGGGGGATACTATGACATCCGTCACCTTAAGGTCCGTCGAACGACATATTTAACCATAGAATTCTTTCTTAATTATTCTTCCTCTTCTTCATGAACTCCTGCTTTAAGAAATCATGTATGCTTTATTACCCTTGTGCCTGTACTTCCTCCGTGAACGTGTGCTAAGCCTAAACCTTTTATAAATTTCATCACCATTATCACCAAATAATCATTTTAATTATAACCATTGTCATTAATAAAACCATTTTAAGTCATCAATTACCATTAAAAACACTTTTACATTAAAATAACGAACATTTTAAAGTCGTTTTCAACCGAAACAAACTTGGAACTCGGGGGCTAAGTGCAGGGACTAAAATTGACATTTTGCAATCTTGGGATGGGTATAAAAACCCCATTCCTAGCCACTTTTGCAGAATCCAGGTAATAGCCATTGGATGGCTGTTAAAAGTATATTGAAATACCTTAGGAGGACTAAGGAAATGTTTCTAATATGCAGATCTGATGAAGAGGAACTCGTTGTAAAGGGTTACACGGATGCGAGTTTCCAAACCGTTCGAGATGATTCTCGATCACAATCGGGGTATGTCTTCATGAATGGGTAGCATTATCCACTACAAAATTCAAATACATAGCCGCATCATTAGCAACTCAGGAAGCTGCATGGATAAAGAATTTTATCGCCTACCTAGGGTGGTCTCTACCATTCAAGACCTCTAGAAATCCTTTTGTGATAACGAGGGTACGATTGCATAAATCAAGGTACCCTATGCACTTCAAAAGGCTAGGCACATTGAGCGGAAATTCAACTACATAAGGGATGAAGTTGAAAAGGGAAAATATGTATTCGTAAAGTTCACACCGATCAATACATTGCGGATCCACTCACGAAGCTCCTTGAAAGTGCAAAGCATGAAAGTCATACTTGTGCTTAAGACTTCGATATTCTAGTGACTGGAATTGATCTGTTTAGTATTTAAAAGTTTAGAACAATGTAATATTTAACTCTTTATATACTCGTGGATTTTTGAGTTATATTCATTTTAGCATGTATACATCCATGAATATGTTTATTATTCTAAATGTCCATAGTCGTTCATGTTTGTGGGAACAAATACGAACGTAAGACTATTATGAACATGGATCGGTGGATATTCATAAGGAATGAATATAGAGACATTGGTTGCTGCCAAAGTTCATAGATATTTGTGGGATACAAATATTGGACTGACCCGCATCTCAATTTTACTACATGGAACCTTCTAGATTGATCATAAGTAAATTTGAGTAAAGGCGAATATCATTTGGTATCCTCCGTCCTGAGATACATATTGGGTTTTGATATTCACCAAATTTTATACCTTGAGCTAGTTCTTCACTGCTCTGAAATAATGGGTAGTACATAAGGCTATGTTCTAGTGTGACACGAGGTGATTGTGAAAAACGTATGTAGTCAAGATGGAATTTGTTCCTCTTATTCGTTGAGAGCAAGATGTCTAAGGCCTAATTCAGTTAAATCAACAAGGAATGATCATTCTATGCCATTGGATTCAACATGACATCTGTAACAAAAGGATAAATGATTGATTCACCTAAATCATTTCAACTTGAAGGGGATGATGTTATTGAATGGCTTTAAGTCATGCGTATTAAGGGTAGTAAACCGTTGTTAGGCAGTACTTACTGCTTGCATCAATCCCCTATGAATCTTGTGCAAGTGGGAGATTGTTGGATTCTTTATGCCCAAGACACATAGAATATTGATGTGGTTAGTACGTTATGATCCAAGTCGGGTCATACCCAATAACAAGCTTAGCAAACACCAATAATATTCAATTGATGATGATCACGCAATTAAATAAATACACCAATTTAGAAAATGGGTTTTCTAAATAAGTTGCATAAGATTGAACAACCTATATGGATATTTGTTCATAGATATTGTTTGTAATGTTATTTAAATTAGTTAAATAGCATCAAATAATAAAGGAGTGTGTGTGAGTTTATACATTAAAAGGTTAATTATATATAACTTAAATAAGTGACTAGTTAACATGTGAAATGGGTGTTTAAGTTTTGGGCGGGAAAACCCAAATTAAAAGGGATTTCGGCCGCCCCTTGGAGGGTTGGCCTCCTTTTTGGTTTTCACTTGATGTCTTGAAACAAACACTTGACAAAAAACACACACATTCCATCTTCTCTCTCTCTCTCACATGCAAAAACCACAAAAACAAAAGGTTTTCTCCTCTTGTTGAAGAGATTCACGGCTGAAAGTGTTCCAGCAGCCTCTTCTTTTGGTTTTGGTGCTCAAATCCTAGCAACAGGGTGTTTGCTTGATGCTTGTGGGTATGGATGCTTGAGGAAACCTTTCCTTGGTGTTTTGGTCATTCAAGAACCTCATCATCTTCACTGAAAATCGATTTTCTGCAGCTCCACAAACGGTAGTTTGTATGTTATTTTGGTTGTTTATTTCATCTTGATAGCTAGCTCATACACATATAAATGATCCTTATGTTCTT